>JMFS01101103.1:0-14145 GCA_000699545.1 Podiceps cristatus | reverse complement strand
ATTCCTTCAAACAGCGTAGCCCACGGGATAGGAATGGAAAAAAAAAAAAGCATTTTAAAATTAAATAAATGCATTACAGTTTTGATTCTAGAATATTTCTTGCACAGTCAGAAAGAACTATTATATGTTTTGTTATCTAGGCTCTTTCCATGTGTAGTTCTCAGTTTAAAATAGTTTAGTAATATTTATATAAATATGACAATTCAGGCTTTTAACACTATTTCAGTGGCATAGACTGCTTGTAATGTTAAGTGATCCTAATCCTAAACCAACCCTGTGAAGATTTCCTATTTCCTTGTTAGTAATAATAGCAATATTTTTTTGTTGTTTTAACAATAGATCTCAGCCCAGGAGAGCAAAAATGACAGAGCAATGGTGAAAACAGAGGTAAAAATGTAACTTTTAAATTTGTTTTGCTTTATTTGAAGATTTGTGTCCAGGTTTGAAAACTGAACATCAGTCTTTGAAGGCAATAATTAGGTTCATCATTCTTTTACCACTACAAGGTTTTGAGTGTAAAAAATTCAAAAAAACCTGTTTACTTGGAAGTAACAAGCTAATAAAACAGAACAGGAAATTTGACAGACCCTGAGGAGGTTTGAGGGGGTTTTTTTGGTGGTTTGTGGTTTTGGGGTCTTTGATTTGTTTTGGGGATTTTTTGGGGGTGGGTTTTTTGGTGTTTTTTTTTTTTTTTTGGTTTTGTTTTGGTTTTTTTTTTTTTTTTTTTTTTTAAATTCACCCCAGAAAATAAATTAAAGTGGCTCAAAATGAAAATGTATTCCAAGAAATTACATCTTACCTGCAACTCTTTTAACTTCTTCTGTCCCATGAATTTTAACTGTATCCTGATGAGCTGGAAAACATGTTTTATGATCAGGATGTATGTTCTCCAGTTTATCTCTATTTTAATTACTGCAGCTGACCCTTTTAGTGCAGTGTGGAACTCACCACTCCTGCTTCAGAGCAATGATTTGTCTGACAAACCTGATGGCAAATAAGCAGTATTTACAGCATGACACTGAAGTGCTAGGAGGCTATGGTTCACAGTGAGAAGCAACTGTGCTTTTTGTGTAATCCTTGTGGTAAAATATCATTAATTCAAATGTATGATTTGGATCATGCAAAATGTGAATTATAGACAAGAAAGCTATGGACAAATCTTTTTTTTTTTTTTTTTTTTGTTGTTGAATGGACAATCTCTGAATTTTATCCTGTTTATTGTCATTCAAATGCACCTAATTGTACTTTTGAAATACATTAAACACATGCAGTGCAGAAGTACAGTCTAGTAATGCATTGCAGCACACTCAGCATTCCAGAACACAAAAGCCTGGGGGAAGGCTTCTTTCCTTTTTTTCCTTTTTTTCCTTTTTTTCCTTTTTTTCCTTTTTTTTAGTGGTAATATTCTGTAAGACTTTGACAGAGATTTCTCACCTCTGAACTTCACAGAAACATAGACATTTTTCACAGGGAAGCACAGCTGATCAAGTAGTTACCAAGAAAATAGTTGTTTAATATTGCACAAAAGAAGAAAAACATTTTTACTTCATCTATTAGCAGGACCCTAGAGTAATTTTTAATTGTAAAGCATAGAATTTTGGATAGTAAATTCTCAAGGAGCCCAAAAATTGTGAAACATAGCACATGAAAATGTATAAGACAGATCACAGCTATGTGTAAGTAAAGCAAAATATACTATGAAATGGTACTAAAAAATGCATACTTAACATTTCTACTTTCATTAAATAATTAAAACCCCTAGTTTTCACTTTGTTAAATCCTAAACATATACATCTAAGTATATGTAAGAAAAATCAGCAAATATCCTGTACTCAAAATAAATCTATTATCTCTTTTCCCCTAAAAATGAGTGAGTGGCTAACTCACATGTGTTTTGCCTCTGTGCTTATTGCACTAATCAGCTATTTCCATGGTATGTTGTCTTCCCTGCTTTCTCTTCCCAGTAATCTCATTTATACATTTGACTTTTCTTCAATATGTGCAAAGGATAGGCTTGTGAAGGGAAGTCTTATGTATTAGAAATTTACAAGGTTTCTAGAAAAACAGAATGTCATCCTTAGGTAAAATGGCAAACAGTTAAGTATAAATACAAGGGGAAATCACTTTCAAAGAAAGTTTGACCATACACTTTGAAGTAAGATAGGTTTACTACTTACTGTGCTTTGTTTCACTGCTCATAAGTTGAGCATATTATTTAAAAAAAAAAAAATAAAATAAATCTATGTTCCTCTATTTTGTCACCTCAGAGCATTATCCTAGCAGGGTGTCCCGGTCCACATGGTGTCCCAGTCCATGTGACCATCCCAGGTACTTCTGAACAGCCTACTAGGTGTGTTGGTCTTGAGTCATGACACTTAATTCTGCAAAGCTTTCAGCAACCTTGGAAGAACCTGACATTCATTTTACCTGTTACTAATCTAACCTTGACATACTGCATGGGTAGCCCTTCCTCAATATGTCTCTAATATAAAAATATGCTGTAGAGGCTCTTCTCTTTTTTTGCTGTCACTGGATGCTTGGCTGCCTACAAAGTTTGGCCCTCGACCCCACACTCTGATATGAACTATTTTTCAGCTTAGACAGTTAGCGATCTGAGATGAACAGATGCTTCACATTCCTTTACAAATTCATTTTTTTGCTTGTTACCTAAGACCTTAAAGATTCACCCATGTCTTTATAAGCTCTGAGGAAGGCACTACAGTCGTTCCACTTGAAGTCTTCCTTCACTCATACATTACTATCATTTCCAAGATATTCTTGTAGTTTCTTAAGGCAGGACAGGGAAATTTAAAATGAGACAGAGAGAGAAGATAGAAATGAGGAGAAGACATAGACAATTGAATTTATTTTGAACTGAACTAACAAAACCAGGCAGCTGATAGGGAAAAGTTGACCAGCTTAAAACTTAGTTTCTCCCAAATATGTATTTGTTTAGATTTACTTTTTTTATTTTTACAGTTTCCTTCTGCTTTGCAGTGGTGTGTATTACTGCTGATTTACTAACTGAGTTGTGGGCATTTCTGTGTTTGGGGTTTTTTTCTTGTGGGTTTGTTTTTTGTTGTTTTCTTTTTATTTGTTATAAAGGCAGGAAACTTCAGAAATTTAGATTAGTAAACAAAAACCACTCTTCACTCTTCCTTGAAAAAGATAAACGTACTTTATACATGAACCAAAATTTTCCTTGTAGTCAGACTCTTATAAATGAACTGGAAGAGACTGCAACAAAGAGGAGGAGAAAGGGCATTCACAACTATTTCATCCAAAGGCAGATTTACTCTAACATTCTAATTTAATGACTGTAGTAGCTTCTAGAGAAGTGTTTCGACTGCAGAGTGAGAATGATAAGTAAAACACTCTAGTATTGACATTAACACTAAATTCTGCTTGGCTTGTGAAACCACATAGTCTCCCTTGAGATTACCTGCAGTGATCCTTACAATTTTGGTTCTCCAATTATTCTACTATATTTTTCATCTCCTCTAGTAGAAAAAATAGCTTAGAATTGATTTTCATTGCATTGAAATACGTCTATGAGGAAGTAGCCAACAAACAGCAATAACCTGGGTCTTTTCTTGTGATGGTGTTGTGGCAGAGAAAGAGAATATGCATGTAGACCTGTAGACTGGGAAGGTGTCCTGGCCCAGTAATCCTGACATAACCATAGCAAGGCTTTCAAACGTGGGTGCTGTATCCTGCAGAATTCCTATCTCATGCAGCACACATGAGACAAGGACAGAAGAAATTCTCTCTCTCTTTCACAGATATGTGAGTTCATTTCAGAAGTATTCACTTTAGAAAAGAGCTTCAGTTACATAAATATTCATTGCCAAAATTCAATCTAAACTTTTAACGGGAATTTTTTAAGATTTAGAAAGTGTTAAGAGAGATATTATGTATAAAAATTCAGTACCAATACTGAGAGCATTAACCAGATTGTGTGCTTCTCCCTTTCAGAGTGTCCTGACTATAAATCTATTGAGTTGCTAACAGGATCAGCTTAAACAGAGCAAGACGTCTTCGGTCCTTTTGAAAAGTGCACTCAAGTGTACAGAAATCCCTACTGAGTTTAGAAAACTCTGAGCTGTAAAGGAAAGACAGAGATGTTGGACAGAAATATCTGTTTTGCAACATGTAAGCACTGCACATCTAGAGAGGGGCAAGAACTACATCTGATCTCTTTGGTAACAGTCATATCTCAACTGCTTCCCACTTAGTATCCAGGCTTTTTAGACTACCCTTTTAAATACAAAATTCTTCTTATGTACAACGGAGGCAGTGCAACTAAGTTACTAAATGCCTAATTGTAGTTTGATTTTTCCTGGAAGAGCTGGTGCTTAAATTTGAGGCACTACAGAATACGTTTTATAGTTGTTAGTAGCATTGACTCCGGCATTTTGCCTTTGATTATTCCTAATTGTGTAAAACCACACAGACAAAAACCCTAAATAAATAAATAAATAGTAAAAAGTCAGATAGCAAGAGGTGAAAGGATGAAGATTCGGAAAAGCAATGTATTTCTTCTTCGTATTTTATTCCACTTGACCCTTGACAGAATCAGTTCACCCCTTCACACACATTCTTAATGCCTTTCCACATTAATCAGACTTACAATGGTACGGCTCTACAGTTTACTTTGTAAGAGATTACTTAATGTATATGACAGGCATGTTGCAAAAGAACCATCATCTATGAATGTACACTTCGAAATGATGTATTCTATTACAAACTAAATTCCATCTGAGGGAATATGAAGTCCAGAATTCTGGTTGACTAACGGAAAGGGCCCTCTACTTTCTGACACTGTTTGCAATCTAACATATTATCTACCTGCTACAGTCCCTAATTATAAATATTGCTGAAGTAGATAATGCACGTTAGTTCTTTAGCATGTGTAATGTCGCAATCAACTTTTCACTCAGATTTGCCTCAAACTAGAATGAGAACCCATTCTTCAAAGTGGTAATGAATTCTTTAAAATATTAAAAAATTTCCAGCAATAATGGACAAAAGTCTTTTCAATGTATATTATTATTGATTTTTTTAATCAATTACTAGGATATTTTATGCCCAGTTGTCTACCAATATTCTGATATTTTGCTTTATAGATCTTACTTTCCTTAGATTAACTATTTCCTTCCAAAAAAATCAATGAAATAGTTTTAATATAAATGCATCAATATCAATGAATTGTACCTGTCTCTTCACTGTTGGCGTATCCATGAGAATCTACATGGATTTCCATTTTATGCTATGAAGATGAACGAAAGACAAATGTAGACTCATTCCATCAATGCAAGAAGACTTAATATCAAATCCTTCTCATTCTGTTGTTGGCTTCTGTGGATTACAAGGACGAGTTCCTCTACTTATGCTCTTTGTTTTTTCACATAGTGGAGGCTAGAAAAACATTCTTGCATGCATTCAAAAATTTCTGACAAACAGTTACCAGATCATTAGAAATACACTTCATTATTGATAAACAAAATGACAAAGTCACTCATTGCTTTTCCAAGGAGACATAGTTACAAATTACCAAGGGAAATACTATTGTATAGGAAAAAATGTTTCATAAAAGATCATAAGCGCTTTATTCTAAACCTTTTATTTCAAAGAACAATGCATGACTTTTAAAAGATGAGTTTGCAAAGTGATTTAAGTAGACTTTGGAAAGGTTCAAATACATCCTAGACAAAACAATTAAAGTTACTCTTATTACGTTTCTCCACAATGAATCAGCTGAATGAAATTGTCAGCAAGTTTAATTCCCTCTTAACACACAGGATTATAATAAGTATTAGGAATGTAAATTTGGAGAGAAACAAACAAAAAAAACCCAACCAACCAACCAACCAAATGGCAAACCCAGACTTTTTCAAATTATTTCAGTATTCAGATCAGAAAGATAAGTTAAATTTCATTTTGACAGACTGATAAATTATTTCTATAAAAATTAATACCTACAATTGATTGCATTGCTATTATAAACCATTGCCATCCAGATGATTCCTCATATCCAGCAGCATATTTCAAGTGTTTATTTTGTAATAAAAGACACTCTTATAGCACTGTATTAGCTATGAGTAATAATGTGTCTCAGACTCCACAAAGAAAAGAAATCTCTCCAATGTCTGATTCTAGAAAATCAGAAAAAAACAGAGGAAAAATTGGCTAAATATAGGCATTAATAAGGGATCTTTTATTACACAAACATATTTAGCAAGGTATCTGCATGCTTAATCACAAATACAGTAGAAACTGTAGCCTTTTCTGTAATCCTGCATGGCGTCTATTGTAACAATTTGAGGGCTAATATTATTAGCCCCCAAACCTACATATTGTTTTAAGATCACTGAGAAGAATGAAGAAGCTTACACAATTGATATAAAGACGATATTGTCAGGAGAGAGACAGTGAAGTCATGACACATAGCTGATGAGGGGGAATAGAGTGGAAAAGAAATAAGAGCGTCCACATCAGATGTTTATGCAGATGATGTGGCTATTCCTTAGTCTATTCACTGGTGAAATGTCTAAACACAGAAGTGAGGTAGATACAAAGTGGAGATTTTGTACATAGATGACTGAATCCCCACATAAACTTTAAATTTCTGAATTTTCCTCTATTGACAGGGATTATAAAGACCTATTTGAACTGGGATGGGAGTCTACCTAGTTTCAAGTATGTGAGCACTACAAAAGTAGAACAGAGTTAGTGTAATGGTTGCAATGCAACTAGAATACATCTCGGATATCAAAAGGGACATTTTTTCATTCATTGACTAAAACTAATAGTATTTTACTTGTTATACCAACTTCCCGTCAGTTATGCCCACAAAATCCTAATGTGACTGATGTTTGTTGGAGTCAGTGGGGTCACACAAAAACATCCAGTGAACAATACCAAATAGAACAAGTTCATAAAAATCATAATCTGTTCTCAATTCATGAACCAAGAAAGATGTATTCACTGAGTATAAAAGACGACTGACATTCATTCAATGAACCCTTTAGAACATTAATGTCCCCATGACTGCATAGTACAACCTTGACTGAAGAAAATGTATGCTTTAGTTCTTGATACTTTAAAAGCTATCACCAGGAGCAAGCTGGAAGGCTTTTATAAAACCCTATTTATTCATTGAGAATACATTGTTTGTTATCTTAATGGTATCTATGGAACACTGTGAATCACTATCTATCCCTATTAAATCTACTTTCATATTTCTCCCCTCTCCTGTTCTCTCAACTCCATTTGGAGAAGTTGATGAGGCTGAATAAAGACTGTAATAACAGGATTTAATGGGTATAGTATCTGTGTGTAGACAAGGTCATAAGTGTTGAGTAAGTAGCAGTAAAGGCAAAGGAAAGGAGCATGGTCTTAAACAAATCTAAACCTTGCAAAAAGCTGAGAAAGTGATTCACTTCCTCAGTGAATGAATTTCTTTGTTCATAAAAAAAAAAAAAAGATTAGATTGTTATTTCTATAAGCTTTTTCCTTTTCTTGAATTTTTCATCACATGCCTTGCTTAGTTAAATGTTTATAAAAGCACAGATTAGCAAAAGCAGCTATGCAACTAATTCCCCTTTGTTACAGAGGAATTTATATTTCTAAATCCTTTTGTGAATCTGGGATTTTACACATATTGTGAGTAATCCTTTCTATAATTTGTAATTTAAGAGTTTTGTAATTTGAATTTTCTGCTATTGACTGACCAAATAGTTTAAACTAGGGCTAACTGAACTTTCCACAGTGCCGCACAGTGCAGTGTTAGAGTTAGTATTTCACAGATAGAGTTAACTGTAAGCAGTATTGTTAACTTGATGCTGACATTAAGCTCATTTTAATACATGGATTTGAGTATTTTACATTTTAGGGGATTGAGTAATCATCATTTTTCCTGAGAAAGAAATTTCAACTGAGTGTGCATGCTCTTTTATTTGTTATCCTCTCATATTGTAATATCAATAGTCCTTAGCATGCAGACCAAGAATGAAGCTTGTATATTTTGTCAAGTTATTTTATCAATAGTGTTACTAAAACAATAGTAATAAATCACACGATTATGAATATCCCAATATTCATATATAACCAGTCGTCTTCCCCTGCTTTTCCTTGTCTTCCTTCTCTCACCTAGCTCACAAACATTAATCTTTCCTCTAAAGCCTTGAACCATTGCTGTTCTTGAGCCACACTCCCCTTTCTCCTCCCTGCTACAATTGTTTCATCCACTTCTATTTCCCTTGCAGCCCTCCACTACTATTGTACCCTCTCTTACACCTCCTGCCTCTTCCCTAGACCTCTTCCATCGCCTCACCATTTCCTCTCCCCTTTCAGGTCAGATTGTTCTGCTCCTAACTTCTGACAGATTCAGGTTCTTGGTGTAAGTTTTGTTTCTGTATATCTCAAAAACATAATAAAAAAGAATTCATATATTTGGTCAATATTCACTTAACTCAAAAGTTCCTACTATGCAGCGTTAGCTGTACAAGTAGAGTTCAGTGAAATATCATTAAATGTATTGATCTATTAACCGGTATTAGCTAAAGAAGCATACAAAGCCACCAGCGCAAGGACTAGAATGAACCAATATTCATTAGAATACAATCAGAAGCAAGAATTACAGCCTAATAATAGACGGATTTCATGGAGAAGAGATTAAGTGAAGTGAAAAAAATTATATTTGATGTGAGCAGCAATAATAAGGGATCAAACTAAACACTTGAATCATAACATCCTAATAAAACATTCACTTCATTTTGAGTATGTACTTTGCAAACGTATAATATCCTACTTGGCATTGCTTTTGGTTGATTAATTCTCTTCAGGTAGAAAGTCAGGGACTTTCACTTACACGCTTCAATACACATACTCATCAGTCAAGTCATTACATACTTTTTCCCCATAATCTTTTCAACTACCAAGAGCTGGACTGAATATATGGGTAATGCAACAGAGGGGTAAAACATCCTCCCAATCTGTTTATTACAGTATCTAGAGATAATACAGTAGCAGTGCCTAATAGTAATGTACCAGATCCTTCGCTGGTCCAGTGATTTCATGAGCAAGGTCGATTGCTGGCTGATGATCTGGTCCTGTATTTAATTAGTGACTTGCTCATCCATGGCAAAGACAGCAACTTGCTACACAAAACAAACAAAAAGAGGAACAGTATTTCCATTATGTTAAAGAAAAGGTAAAAGTATTATGGATCTTCATACTTTCTTTGTGTTTTTGAATTCTCTGGTATGACAACCAATGTCAGATCTTGATTTCTCAGTTAATGAGAGTTCTTGGATTTAGTTGTTTGGTTGGTTTTGGTTTAATTTGGGGATTTTTTTTTTTTTTACCAGATGAGTGATTTTCTGTTCTTCCTCTGCTAAGATACTTCTATATCCTCATGATAATTCAAAACACAGAAAATATTTTATAGTCTTGCATACACAGTGCAGAAGTGATTTTTTTTTTTCCCTTTGTGACTTTGTTCCCCAAAGGCTCTGGATGCAACACCAGAAGTCTGCTACCTTCCAGATAACTATAAGTGTTTCATGTACAATCCAATAGACTTCCTAAGGTTGTTATGTTTGCTAGGCTTTAGAGCACTCTGTATACTGAGGTTAAACTAACTCCCATTTGCAATATTTATCACTATTTCATTATAAATGGGAAAACTTCATAATACACTTCACAAAGCCACAACACTCCAAATACTACTGCAGTTTAGAATTTATCTAGATCTCATATATAATAGTACCTCTAGCTTGTATATAGCTGTTATATATGAAGTGTCCAAGAGTCAGTGTTTGCTAAATTTCAGAATAAAAAATCAGACAGCAAAAATATCTATACATATCCTTGTAAATTGTGTAGGCAATTAGAGAATTCTAAGCCAAAAGTATAGGTTCCAAAAGAGCTCAGATATGACTCAGAAAATGCAAAGAAATTTTACAGTTTTCAATTTAAATGCTGGAGATCTGACTACTGTATCCTTTAAGTTCATGAAATTCTTTTTAGATCAAACCTTTAGATTCTCCTTGAGAAGTATTCCCCTTGAAATTTAGGTGTCCAGTTCCCCTATGTACATTTGAACATTCCAGCCCAAGTGGTTTATCATCAAAAGATCATCAGTCTATAAGTACGTGCTGCTTTACTTGCCCACTTGCTTTTCTGATGTTGCTTCACACTCTGTGGAAATATATTACTTTAAGCACTTAATTAAACCTCATTTTAAAAGATTGAGCATATCAACACTAATGAGAATATTGAACAATTTCTGTAACAATAAGCTAGTTACCTGATCTGAAAAAACTACTCAACTTTTTGCAAGATAGTGTAGAAAAGAAGGTTGCTTGAAAGCCATGCAACTGACACATGAAACAAAGTAGAGGTAAGATAATTACCTAAACATCAAATTGCTGCAGTAGATAAGTTACACCAACAGTTACCTATTTTTTTATTATCTCATATATTCAAATTATCTTAAAATAGTCCTCATTCTTTCACTTGGGAAACTAGCTGGATGAGTGTTTCTTTTTGACATAATTATATCATTTCAAAATCTGAAGAGCTGGCAAAATAATAGCAAGCGTATTTATGTTAGATATTCAAAAGCAGGAAAGGATGTAGAGAGAGGAAGAAAAAGAAAGGGAACACCCTATACACTTAATTTATGAAATTAAAGACTTTTGGAGCTTTTCAGCTGAGATTACCTTCTTCATTCTCCTATGTAAAAATTGGTATGTATGGTTCTTCCAGTAGTACCTCTCCTCAGCATTCAGCTTCACTGCCTCTGTTATAAAACCCTACAACTGCTTTTGACTGTGGAGGGAAACCTCTGAAGAACGTATCTTGACAAACTTTTCTTCTTCGCAGTTAACAAACCAATGCAAAAATTACAGCAACCGTAGATTTATGATGGGAGAAAAATCCAAGCTGCTCAATTGGCTTAACTTGTTACTAAAGTAGTAACTGCTGAAGGAATGACGAATGCCATGAAAGTGATCACTATTTTTGGTGCATGTTCCAAATGATATAGATAGCTTAGACTATGCTTCTTTCATGGAATACAGTGTCCTTGACTCAAAATACATGCTTGAAAATTTGGCAGATCCGATCATATACCTGATATTTAAGAAATGGTGATATGCATGTGCCTAAGTTTAACTTCAAGAGTGCAGATGAGTGTTTCACCATTGTAACATGGAAGAGAAACTTGTTCACCATCTATTTCCCTTTTATATTATTTAAAATAAAATGACAGAATTGTTGGTAGGAAATAAAGCTCTCAAGATTTTTTTTTTTTTTTTTTTAAATTGAAAACATGAACTTTTGTTTAAATTTTTAGGCAAAAATTGTTGGATTTTTTTTTTTTTTTTTGTATGTTAATCTTGGTCAAAGTATTTCCATATCTTTTCTTTCATTGTGTGATCTAAGCCTCGGCACATTTAGAAATCTAACAAATCTCCATGCTCTAAAGATACCAAGCCAACATGTTTGCTTTTAAAGGCTTCCACGCTTCAAACCATGACACATTTTTTTGTTTCCCCAAAGTTGCCAGAACTAAAATAACTTTTGATCAATATGAGACACAAAACATCTCTGAAAAGTCTGGGCTGTTTCATAGTCAAATTAGCCAGGGAGATTAGAATCCAACTGACAACTGGAAAGACAAATGCTGAAACTCTGAACGGCCCCCCTCCCTTATTTCCTCAGCACAGGCCCTGACACTGTGCAAGCAGTGCTTAGCGACAGCTAAAACATCCCTGTGTTATCAACACTGTTTTCATCACAAATCCAAAACATAACACCATAAAATTTACTATGAAGGAATTTAACTCTGTCTCAGGCAAACCCAATGCAATAAGAATTATACACTTTTGTCAACAGTACACAAAAACAATTCACTGTTTCAGAAATACTAAGGATATATTTATTAAAAGAAATAAATCAACCATTAGTGATGTAAACTACAAAAAATTGCCACTTTCAAAATAAAGATGAACAGTCCTCAAGCATATTAACAGTGTTTTCTTATCTCTATCCATTATTATTGTCGATATATTTTACAGTTAATCAGATTATTTCTTTCAAAAGAGTAAGCATTTAAACTCCAAGCAGGGCAGGATTTTTTTCTGCCAAGAAGTATATTTGAAGTACTTGAGGCAGTAAAAAAGCATCTCAAAAACTATGTAGGATACGTTCGTTTAGGTCTTTACCCATAAGATCAGTCTTTTAAATCATTTGAAGTTACACCCAGGGTTATGCCTGAAGTTAGCTATACTTTTCATTATGAAGAAAAAAAGACAATTTAATTTCATTTCATTTGTAAAGTATATGTTTATAGTATAGTCTGTAATTATGCTCATCAAAATGAATAGCCTGCTTTACAGAGTGATGAACCAGCCTTAAACACATCAGAAAACTGAAGGTATTAACAAAAGTGGGATGCTACAAGCTGACTTGACAGCAAGAGAAGGTAAAAAATGTACTTTTAAAGCACTAGCTCGTTTTTGTACTTAATAATGTGTAAAAAGTTAGCCATGGGAAGTTATGAATTATACAGTATGACCTTTCAAAGTGGTTGTTTTAATCATTATCCAGCAATATATGATGTGTCTTAAAACAAAGAGAAGAAAGTCTGATATATTCTTAATCAGCTGCTAGAAACATTGTGTGAGAGCATCAGAAACATGGAAGGGCAAGGATTTTGCATATGTTGGGAAGGTGAAGCTTTATGTCACATAAAGGGCTACAGCTTATGTATACGGTAAACTTTATCTGTATAAGCCTATTAAAATTAGCATTTTGACTAAACTTTTACCCAAGACTGGTCTCAATCAGAACTATGAAAACTTGTCATAAAAATGGTCATAAATAAATGTTAAATAAATGTATCACTACACACTATACAGCATATACTACTTGATTGTCATGATAACATGACAATAATATTTTAACACTAAGCTTATTTTACATTATTTTGCAGTTTGGGGTTTTTTTTTTCAGCTCATGAGTCTTTCAATCTTTAAGGCTTTATATAAAAACTGAAGATCAATAGAGTTGGTGCATATGATGATACGTAGTATTAGTACATGCAAGATATCTAATATACAACAGTTTAATAACTGCACCAAATGTAGATCTATGCTGTCATAAAAGTGATAGAAAAATATTAGAAAAATTACAAGGTATTCCCCCACGGCCAGTGTCCTGAGTTAGAGCTTTCTATCTCTTTCTTGTCACCTTGTAAGATAGATTGCGTGTCTTTAAAGTTATGCAGTCAGAAAATTACAAGTCAGGATAAAGGATGCCATTTATAGCCCCACTTGACAACTGATGGGTTCTGTCTGCGTTTAATTTAATCCCTTCTGCCTCTGAATATACTAATATGGGGATCCTAGCAAAAATAGAGTCTGTCAAAGTGGAACTTTCCACATCTTCAGGGAACTAGCATTCAATCAGTACCTCTTATTTAAAGCATCTTCAAAACCACACACAGATTTGCCAGTCTTCACTCTTTGTCACCAGATGACTGGCATCTAGCAGTGATTTCCATTGCTTTATTTAAGAATGAATTTGTTTTTTGAAATCACTATTGAAACTGTTCTTACTGGAGCACAACTGAGCCCCACTTGAGCTATTCCCTGGCTTGCTTTTGTGCAGAAATAAAAGAGCTGGCAGGAGTCTGTGTGCCCTTGGATATCACTGTGACTTAGAGGCAGGATATTAAGCAGGTTTCTGCATCTAGACCCCCAAAATTAAATAGCGTTCCTAGTCTGGGTGTGGTCAATGGAGATCATGTCAGGAATTTCAAGTAAACATTGGCTTTCTTTGTTATTCATTACCAAAATGACATTTAAGGTGACTGATTTCAAATATGTTTGACCACTATTGCTATAGTTTTTGCCTTCTCACATCTTTTCTGTCCTTCCTTATCCTTGCATAGCTCTTTTAAAACTTAAGTTGAATTATAAAATTAAACCTTCTAACAAGTTTAGTAAGGATAGACTTTCTTAAGTCTGGAAAACCTTTTCAAAACCTGCAACTGTTCCTTGTTTTTTTAATATACCTTGTTTTTTTTAATATACCTTTTTAATATACCTTGTTTTTTTAATATACATTTATATA
>KL280246.1:7330-22199 GCA_000699545.1 Podiceps cristatus | reverse complement strand
CCCCTTTTCCTCTCCACTTAACTGAAGCCTGAAATGTGTTGTCCTGCCATTCTTCCTGCCTGTCCCCCACCATCGCACTCTCCCAGGGCTGCGGCTATTCACTGCGAGTTGTCACTGTGATAGATAGGAGTGATGTGAGTAAGGCTCAGTCCTGTGCAGGAGAAATACGCTGATAGAAAGGGAAGGAGAAGGACCAGCATCAGCACAGTACCCAAGGAATTGATGTCTTTTTCAGAGTTAGGCTTATTCATACTCTTAAAGCGTGCCTTTCATAACCCTCCTTCACCTGCAAGACTTACAAGCCCCAACCTCTGATATGCTGCTTCCCTTTGCGCCGGTCCCCATCTCACCACACAGCCGCTGCTGTCTGTGTGGTCTTTGAAATTCACACGGCTTGGTGGCAACCAGTAGGGAGGGAAAATAAAGTGTTTTATTTATTTAGAGTCAAGCACAGTTTAAACTCCATTCTAAATAAATAAAAACTCTTAGCCAGATTTATATAAATAAAAAAGCAGATTTTCCCCTCTCTTTTGGCTGCTGTTGAACAGCATCGGTTTCAAGACCACACAAGGAGCTGTGTCGACAGCTCTGAAATGTGCGGTGGAGGCAAAGGTAGGAGGGGTAGGATGAACCTTGATAACTTGCTTTGGGCCTCTAATGCATGGAGGTTCACTGTCTACATAAAGGAGTAGCCCTGACACTGTGGTGGGTTAAAATGTTAGAGGAAAACTGGGACCATCTTAGGTCTTTAACATAGGAATATTTCTATAAAAGACTAGTTTTTCCTCAGCTTGTTCATCCACTCTAACAAGTCATCTGTGTGAATGGTAGGGTTAGTTGGCACAGCTGAGCACTGATCTCAGTCTTTTAGTATAGCCTAGAAGTGACAGAGCACCTATAAAAAACAGTGACTTGAGGAACAAACTTTTTATTCTTAGGAGACTGATCACATTTGGCCTTTGGGCACCGAGTCTGCATTACACAAAGGTTCCCAGTTTCCATCAAGTGGTGCTCCCACACAGGTGCTGACAGTGCCGTGTCTCCTGTTACAACCATCACTTAGGGAAACTCCAAGCATGGTTTCATTTTCTTGGGAATGAAATGTATTATGTCTGCATAAGGTTTCAGATCTTTCTTCACTTTCAGACCTGCCAAGCTATCAGGAAGGGTGACAAACAGCTGCTACGTGGAGCACCTGGGTTTTGTTACTCCAGATGAGAGACTGTAACAGGTCCTAAACAGATATCTGCTTTAAGTGAGTTCTCCTTGCCAGCAGCATTTACTCCGCTGCTTGTGGATGAAGATGGGCTGGAGGATGTGATTCTTCTGGTTGTAAGATTAGACTGAGAACAAAAAGTGCCCAATTAACGATGGTCATTTTGTGACTGGTCAGAGGCCGCTACAATTATGACCAAAAAAAAAAAAAAAAAAAAAAAATCAAAGAAACACTCTTGCAAAGCAAAGCCTTGCTTCACAGTTCATTACCTCTTTCATATTCTGAACCTCCTTGGGCTGGTGGACAAAATGACCAACAGATGTTATTCACGTTGAGGAAAAAAAGAATAATTTTTTAAACATGTCCTTTTATAGCTTGCTTTACCCACTTTATATATTATTTTAAAGTTATGTATGGTTATATATCCCACAATACTTTTGGGTTGTCCTGTTCTGTTCGTAAAACATCAATTCGCTTTTCTCTTTCCACTACTGACGCAGCTAGGCTCACAGCTTGTCATGGGCAATGGCATCAGAACAGCACAAACTCCTAAACATCCTCACACCCCCTTGTCCTTAAGGTGGTTAGTACATCTCAAGGCTGTATTGCTTTACGGTCCAGTTAGCAGTAAAATACCATTCTTCTTTGCACAGATGAAGTCATCATCCTACTCCTACTTCTCCTGTACCAACCTGCAGATGGTTGCTTCAGCTGCCAAAAGCCTTCGACACAGCAAACGGCCTCCGTCCCAGCCCACGCAACCCAACGATGTGAAGAGTTCCCCTCCTGGCTCCAGCTGGTGGTGGCTCGGTGAAGCGTCTTCCTTGAGAATACAGCTTGCCTTACTTGAAAGAGCATACGTTTTGAAAATGCTACTCGATGCATAAACATAGTGTGGCATAGGCTCACGCTGCCTGCCTGCATGAATTTCAAGCCCCCCAAATTGTTCCATGTGTAGAGGAGTGGATTCAATTTTTATGTGTGCATATGATTTCAGAAAGAGATGCTGCATTTTGAAAACCTGAATGTAGGAGAGCTAGGAAAGGTGGTTCAAAATACTTTCAAACCTGAATTGTATTGATTTTTTTTTCATTTTCCTTCTTAAAAAAAGAAAAAAGAAAAGTTTTTCAATGCTTTCTCCCATGAAAATATAGTGTTAGTGGCAAAGGACTGTATGTGCATAAACAACTTTTCATGGCTATTAAACACCCCAGCCTTGACTTACAATTTAACCAGCCATAAAATCGTTGATTGCATTGTATCAACGATACAATGAGTTGCTATGAAGGATACCACTTATTCATCACAGCATTCGAAGTAACTACACCAAAGAGACTATTCACTTTCACAGTGGAGAACAAAAATGATTTAAGTCTCAATAGTCACGCTAGATGTTTAAGTCCTTGAAGATAATTTAATGTGTGAGGTTTAATTCTCTTCTAAAACTGATAGCTGACCTAGTAGAACTGGACAAGAAAGCAGGTGGTTCTACACCTCTTGTATTGGTAACTATGAAATATGATTTTATCTGTGAGAATGGACTCCTGGAGAAATTTTGTGCAAATTTACAGGAAACGGCTGTAAAATTACAAATACTAATAAATCTATGTCTTGAGATTCTGAGTGAGATGGAGCTGCTATTCCATTTTAATTATTTTACTGGAATTCAGTTTAAATGATAGCTCTGAAACATCAAAGAAATTCCAAGGAATAAAAAATGAAAGCCTATGGGAAGCTATGTTTAAGGAGAATAAACAGAATAATCTGTGTAACTGTAGTCAGGCCAGTCTGACACTGATTCTGAACAAGAACCATTAAAATACTCCTAAGATATACAATTAGGTAAAGACTGTAAAGTAATTATTGCCAACGAAGATATATATGCCAATGATGCCAACGAAGTTCTATTTAAATCTGCTCTTGCCAAATAACTGGATTAAATTTCAAATATTGTCAGTAAAGTTAAATGTGATGACAAGATACTCACTTAACAGATTAGATTAAGATAATTAATAGGAGATAAAACCCACTCACTCCATATTGCAAGGATTAAAAGTATTTAGTAAAAAGTATCTATAAAAAGGTTATATCATCATCACAAGGGTGGAAACATGGTTTTTATTCAGAAAGTCAGTCAGGCTGGTTGCTGTCCCAGTGCTATTCATTTGACTCTCTGCTTCCAGTTATTTGGAAATAAGTATGAAGTTATTGTTAGAAAAATATTCTGATGTAATCACACTTTGTTCTGGTAGGACTTTTTTGTTGACCAGGGAAGACTGTTTGATAGGCTATGTTTGGAAGAACAGGCATTTTATCACAGCCAAATGCGAGCACAAAGGTCTATATTTAAGAGGAAGAAGGCCCCGTGTGTAAGATTTCTTCATGCTAGAAATCAGTGATCCTGAAAGTTTTAAAGTTCATGGTGGTCATCTAAGTTAACATGAGTTTTAGGCTGCTTTTAGGAGCATGACTACAGTATTGTATGAGTAGTTGGGAGAATATTGTGTAGGATTGCAAAGGTGATCATTCTCATAGATAGGACTGTTGAGCTATTTATTAGAAAAGCAGATTAATTTCTGGTAGCTGTTAGCAAAGGGGATCACAAACCAAGGAAATATGGGAAAAAAAAATCCAGGGATGCTCTGAGGGACTATCAATACTATAGGTCTTGAAGACTGAAGTATAGTGTATAACTTACATCTATAACACATAATATATACCAGTATTTCTGGTGTTATAATTTTATCTACAAATATATGTATTTGTATAAAGAAATATGTATATTTGTGTGTGTGTATGCTTGTGAGGTTTGTGGTAACATACCTTCTTCTCAATTACAATAGTGTCCGTGTAAAAATCTTAGCCATTTAAAAGAGCGAATTAATTATTTTATTAAGATTGTATTAATTCACCTTGCTTTACCTTATACAATATTTTTATGCTTAAAATGCAGCAGTATCTAGCATGACTAGTATTGTGTATACACTATAGCTCCAGACTAGCTTCATTGATCTCAGTAGCATAACGGACAGTAGAACGTGGTCCTCTAAAATTTAATATGCCGGTCCTAAAATAATTTTAAAAGGTATTTATACAGATCTTCCTCCTCCATACTGCTTGTAACCTGAGAGCATCCATGTGGCTAAGAATATAGGCTTGTCTTTTCTAAATTGAAGACGTTCTGTTCATACCACTGGAGAAACAAACTAAAAAATAAGGCAACCAGATGTTTAAAAATGTTGAAAGTTCCTTTTTTTTTTGGAAAGGTAGCTACGTTAAATAAACATTAAAATGCTATTTTTCTATATAACTATTCATTTTAATGGCACCCCAAGAGTTCATCCAAGGGTCTCCAGGTCACTTGGGAGAAAGTATAGTATATTTTGGCTCCACAGTCTTCGACTTGCTACAAAGAGCTAATTCTTCCAATTAATGAAATAAATGTTGCTGATGTAGATGGATTGACAAATTATTTTAAAGGCTGGTTTATTCAAACAGATGGCAAGTTCGATAAGACTAGAATGCTTTAAGAGGCTTTCCCTGGCGGGGAAAGAAGCCCTTGGAAGAACAAGTTATAGTGACTCTTCACCCGCGTTCACCTGGTGGCATTTACTCCTTTGGGCATCTTCTGCCCACAGTGTCACTACAATGAAGCTAGGAAGTACGAAACCTTTTTTTTCCTGTAGGGCTTCCAGTAGGTCTTTCTGTTTAGAGCAAAACCAATCTGTTCGGACAAGATACCAGTGATGAACATCAACAGCTGAGGTAGCTGTAGGTCTGGGAGTCCCTGCTGAGTGTACTGCAGTTCGATGAGCTATTTAATAGAAAAGCAGGTTAATTTGTGGTGCCTGTTAAGAGATGGGCTCATAAAGCAAAGAAATATGGGAAAAGAATTCTGGGGATGCTCCGAAGTTTATCAATACTTGCTTTATGATCACATGCTGAAAAGCTAAATAGAACAAGGAAACTAAAGGGAGAATTTGAAGGCTACAAGACTGTTTATGTGGGTAAAAGACTTGGAAACAGGATGTTTTCTTTTCAAAAATATATTTCTCTCTTTGGGATAGCATCCCCAAATAGCTGCATTTTAATTCAGTTCACAAATGTTCAAGAGAGCAGTTGCAGGAGAGGATCATCTCCATGGATTAATGCATTTATGTGCATCAATAATGGTGAAGGTGGGTTACTGCACACCTGAGATCCTCTCTGTTGAAGTCTGGTTGCAATTTTTGAGCTTTATAACTTTAGCTAACTAACGTGATCGCTTCTGTGTTTCCAGACAGGAAATAACACTCACTGTCAGCTGTACTGTACGTGGTGATGGAAGGTGTGCTCCTGACTTGATACCTAAAGATCATAGAATCATAGAATTGTTTAGGTTGGAAGAGACCTTTAAGATTATCGAGTCCAACCATTAACCTATCACTGCCAGTTCCACAACTAAACCATATCCCGAAGCACCTCATCTACCCGTCTTTTAAATACCCCAGGGATGGTGACTCCGCCACCTCCCTGGGCAGCCTGTTCCAGCGCCTGACAACCCGTTCAGTGAAGAAATGTTTCCGAATATCCAATCTAAACCTCCCCTGGGGCAATTTGAGGCCCTTTCTTCTTGTCCTATTGCCTGTTACTTGGGAGAAGAGATATAAAAGGGATTACAGAGAAAACCTTCTCATCTCTCAGCACATCTACCTCTAGTTATGGCTTGAAAAATAGAAAAAATATGTGTTGAAGAAGTCAAATGCAGGATTCCTATTGCCTTCTTTGGAAGCAGATAAGGCTCTCAGCTGGTGCCCATCAGTGTAATGTCAGAGGGCTGTAAGGTGATATAAGATGTTGCACACTGCAGTAATCTGGATATACCAGAACTGGCTTTAAACGCACTACCTGATGTACTGCAGCCAGACCTCCTACACCATAGGACTCAGCTAGGTGTTTGGCAGAGCAAGAGGGTGTATGTACCATATGCAGGGCTCCACACTGCTGTAGCTAAACTGCTTTTCTTTCCCATGCGTTACCTTGGAGCCCGGTCAACAGTCTATAGGCTGCGCTGTACTATATACAAAAGGCAAATGTCCCAACTGGGCAGAAGGCAACTACCCCTGTGGTAGAGTTAACATCCATGATCTCTGGATCCAGCTCAGTGAGAATAATAACTTCAGGAATTAAATTGCTTCGCTACTGTATGAGCTTTAATGTTAATTAGCTGAGTGGACATCTGCACAGGAGTAGCTAAACCTCCAAATCCTAACTGAACATTTCTGTTGGGAAATGCTGGACCTCAGTCTATATAGACAGGTGAGGTTTTTCTTTCTTCCTGTTTATGGCAGGGGAGCTGTTGGAGGCTGTTTTATTTTCAGTCACTTGGAGCTCAAATATGAGCTGTCAACCCACAGAGCAGTGTACTATTACAGATAGTTGGATGTTGTTCTCTGAGCCCCAAAGGCTAAATCAGCTCTGGTTAAAATATCAGTTTTCATTGTTAGTGAAATTTGATTTTTCTAAAGAAAAATGTCAGGAATACATGGAAGAAACTGGCTTATCATTCATGTTCTGGTAGTAGCTTAGTCGTAAAAACAGTTTGTATTTGCAGTACATGTGGATAACCTCTTATAATATATTGTTTACAGAGCCCAGGAGAGACATGTCAGCATCATGCCAGTGCAAGAATTTTGTTATCCCTTCTCTTGGGAGAAAGGTATGCAAAGAAAATCATTCATTTGTTGTTTTAAGACAAATATATTTACCTTCCAAGAATTACGTATCTCAGATTGGTTTGATTACTACCATTAACCTATCTGCTGCTGCAGAGTGTTTACTTTGTTTCTTAAAGTGAAAACAAAATGTTGGGGTACAGCTCAAACACAGGGGATATGAAGAGTATGGATTTTGCATTCAAAAGACTGCTTTTTCTGTCTGCATCTATAGATGGATAAGAAATGTTAAGAAAACAGCCAATGAGGCAGTTTCAGCAGAGAAATTTGCATGCGCTTAGAAGTTTTTTGTTTTTTTTTTCTAATGTTCATAGACTGAATAAAACACAGTCCCCAATTTCTCCAGCTGTGCTCTGTCTACAGATTGCTCAAGAATTTCTGTGCCTTCAACCTCATCTCTCTCCCCCCGCCCCCCCCCAACACTTCCAAGAGCCAAGAGGATAGTTACTGGTATGTGATGAAAGCTCTGAAAGGAAAAGAAAAGAATAAATTAACATCAAATGGGCTCTCCTCCTCCCACTCTGAATGCAGAATGTCTTAAGGAGACCATAGCACACCATCAGTACTGCCCCTCAACACGCTCTGTATCCCAAGAATTCCTCCTAGTCCTTTGCAACATCCAGTAACTTCACTTAAAACAAAACTCCTACTTTGGTCTTTCTCTGTGAAATAATTAGTGGTGTCTTCTGGAAAGTGCAAATTGGTGATTCATTCAGTTCCTCTTAATATCTGAAAGAACTGGGGTTGTAAGGGGCTTTTCAGGGGCTATTTAAGGATAGCATCCTTAATTAATATCTAATTGGATTCAGCTATTGGCATCTGCTCTTTCACACTGTTAAAGAAACTCATATATGCTTGATGTCCTCTGTCTTTTCAAGGTTACCCTACTTACGTTGTTTCTAGTTACCCCAGCACTTACTGTGCTGTTGTATCAGTGAATACTCTATAGCAAATGAGAGGCTTATGGTTACCTTACGTTTCTTGGTGCAGACAACAAAGGTGAGGACTGAGATGCGGAAGAACACTCTCCCGGGTAGGGGACACCCCTGGTTGTGGCTCTCCTGTGGGTCCCCTCCCAGCTTCACCAGAGACCAACGAGACACCAGTCCAGCTGACAAAAAAGTGCATGTGAAGTTTAATGTGCAAAGATGGGATTTATTTCTGAGCTTCAAAATGCCAAGTTGTTTTGCCATGATTAACAAGGAAAGAAACCTCTGGTGCTCATGGTAAGAGACTATGGCTGAGACCGTGGAGGGATGTCAGTTTAGCTGCACTGTGCTAATGCTTCTGGTTTTCCTTTGTCCCATATGAGATAAAATAATCATGTTTAAACCTCAGTGAAAGCAGCCAGAGAACCCTTGTCACTACATCCTATCAGTTTTGATCTGTCATACTTGGTTATGTATTTTTTGTTTGTTACAGACTCCCAATTTTCCTTCTTTGCTCTGAAAGCTGTACTCAGAATATTGGATCACTTTTCTTCATATCAGTGAATCTGCTTATTGACATCCTGCGAGAGGCCTGTGCAAATAGTCTTCAAAAAGGAATAAATGAAAGATACTAGTGAAAAGCGAAGTTTGACCAGAGGGCAAAGTTCTGTCAAAAACACTTTATCTTTCTTTGTTACTGAGACATGACCAGATGTTTGTTTATAACAAAATGCCTGCGTTGGGATTTTTGAAAGCCCAGATGAGGAAAACTGTATCTAATTGCTGCTAGGAGTGCAGCCATGTCCTAGCTGCAACCTGGGTTGGTGTGTCCCAAAATACTGTATTTGGAGATTCTGGGAGTGGAATAAAAGTGTGTATGTTTTTGCTGAAAGGAGATAGGGCTGCCAGTTCAGAAACACACTGAACATCTGCTCTGGCTGAGTCCTGTGGTTTAACTAGATTAAAGCCCCACATTAAAATGTTCATCAGTCAATCAGAATGCTTCCTCAGTCTGAGAAACAAAACATCATGCTCGCTGTTGCAGTTTCCAAAGGAGCTGATGTGTCGTGGTAAGAAAAAAAAAAAAATCACAACAGTGAAATATTTCACAATTGTGGTTTGTTTGGCTTGTGTGACATAAGAGACTAAAATTTAACCTAGAATCAAACAACTTGAAATTTGTTGCCCTGAATAATTTTAAATCCAGCTAATTATTTTAAGCACATCTTGGCTATTAATTCTAGTTAGCAAAACGAAGTGTAATTCATGTTCTAGCTTTGGGAGTGTTTCCAACCAATAAAGCTGTAGCACAGACCACGAATTTGTATTGTTTCAGTGGCACAGAGATCATTTTCCTTTTATTTAAACCCCTAGATAGCCATTAGAGACTACCAGACTACAGGTCTTATAGGAGTATGACTTGCCAGGAAAGCTCTATTTTTTTGTTAATAAAAAGAAAGCCACCATTACAAAAAGAAAACCCAACTCTGCCAGACAATCCAAGATAACCCTCTTCAGTTGGTATTTAGCGGGGAGCTAGTTGTATCATGTGTACACAAATAATCCTTTGCCATAGAGAATTTGCTAACAATTGAGTAAATGTTGGTCTGAAGTGTCTTATGTGATGATTTGCAAGGCCTCTTGCTGCAGAAATTTTGAATGACTTAGAATTAAATGCCTTGTTGCATTTATTAAAGTATTTAACTAGTTTGATTTTGTTTTAGTGAAATAGTGAAGATAGAAATGTGTATTTTCTTCTGCACAGTGCATGTAACAACATAATTTTTGAAATCTGTTTAATTTAGGCCAGCCAGAAAATGTATTCAGCATTGTGGAAACAGTGTTAATGAAAAAATTCTATAAATCAATGTACAGCAAGTTGATGCTCCCTTTCAGAAACACCCACTGCATGTTGAGGAAGCATCTGGCGCAACTTGAATGTTTTTGTCACTGATTTTAATAGCCAAATGTGCAAAAGAGCTTACTGCAAATATTTCAAGATTTTTGCTGATGGAAGTTACAGATATGAATTGAGAGACTGGAATCAAGGGACCGATTATAGCTATTTGGAGCCTGAAGCACATTATAGCATATGGATCCTGTGTGCTTCTCCTGCCCCCCTTCTCATTCCTTCCCTCACACAGCCCTGGAACTGCAGCGGGAGGAAGGCTTCCCTCTCGGGAAGCATCAGTGATCCTTCTTTGCAGACAGGGAATTCCTTGGAAGACAGACAGCTATGTTCCCCCATCCTGCGAAGGCCTGGCTTGGCCTGCCCTGTTACACTTTTCTCCTGGTAATATTGGACCACTCCTTTATTGGGGTGATGCTGGAAGAGACCTTGCAGCAATACATCTCAAGATCTCGAGATGAACGTGTTCATACTGCAGAACTTAAAAAGATCCCACTATATCAGATAAAAGTCATGTTGACCTTATTTTTTTGAAAACTGTGGGGTTGTATAATTTGGAAAATAAGAAAAGGAACAGAAATCCAATATTATCAGATGATCTCATGGTCTGGGGTGGAAAAGAAGAGCATTAAGGTGTCTGTACATTAACCTCTCCTACCTGAAGCAGCTCCAAAAAGTCACATTTACAGGCAACACCATAGTTCTATGTAAAGTTCTGAGAAAGCAAGCTCTGCTCCTTAAGGGAGGAAGATGATGGCAGAATAAAACAATGAAACATCAAAATGGGATAATTGTTATTGTCTCATCTTGGATATTTTGTTTCTCTTGATTACTGACCATGTCAGAGTACTGATGTCATGTCCATATATCCCACCTCCTTTCTCACTGTAACTTGTACTCCCCTCCCCAGGAAAAAACCACTGTAGGGGCAATGAGAGAGTTGCTGACAAAACGAGTAAGGTTCTCATTATGGAAGGAAGCACTCTCTATCATTTAGAGTGATATTCTAGCCTTCAAAATGTCTTCAAAAGTCACGATGTGTTCATGGTGACTTCAGTATTGGAAGGCATGGCATTTGTCTAATCAAGGGCTGAGTTTCTTTGTCATGTGGTTGGCATCACATCATGGATTTTCATGTTACTGACAGTGCTCTACAGATGCATCAGAGATTTGGTGTGGTTTGTCTAGACTTACACTAAATGTTAGGTACCACAAAGTGGCTTCATCCTGGGGGAAAAGCAATAGGCAAACTGCTGAAATGAAGCACCAGTTCAATTGTAAGAAAGAAAATGGTGTTTTTTTCTGGGGGTAGACATCAAATAAATCAGACATTTATCAAGAGGATAGACATTTATCAGATAAAAGAAGATACTCTATATGTAGAGAGCTACAAAGAAATCAGCACCACTGTCTGTGAAAAACATTGCACTGGCATCAAAAAAGAAATTAAAAAAAAATTATGAACTACCAGAATTACTCCATGGGCCAGAAACTACAGCCTTAATGAAAAATATGCTATGATTTCTTCAAGAAGCATGAGATGCAAAGAAAAATTATTTTAAGATTAAAAAGTCAGAGGGACAACAGAGTATGAAATTAGAGTATTTAATGGTTACAGTGGTGGGAACTTGAGAGAGGGCAAAGAAATTGTGAAAAGACAGGTGGAAGCCTATTAGAGCAAGCAACCAATTTGAAGAATGGACGTTGTCTGTGGGGATGGGATTGGGCTGAGCAGAGTGGAAGGACAATACCAGGATCCGAACAAACAGTGACGCTGCATTATTCCCAGGATTTGCGAATCTTCTTCAGATCAAAGGAAAAACAAGACTGCTGGCATCCAGACTAATACGGGAATATTTTATGCCCTGATTTTTCTAATTAGAACTCATCTGCAATTACATTTCTCGTTTCTGTGGTATTTTCAGCTGGTAAAGCAGCCACTTGTCTAGCAGTGCCTATGATCCAGACACTGCATCAGTCTCCAGCAGCGCACTCCCCCAAGGCTGGAGCCGGAAAGCAGAAACTCCAGCCACACAGCAAAACTACAGGAAGAAGATACCATGCGACTGGCTGGGATGGAGATGCCCCGGGTTGGTTTCCCAGGTTACCACCACGTGTGGTTGCGGAGGTCGCACAGGCCGACCCTCCTGCAGGGATCTGCCCTGTGATTCAGGCTGGCGGCTCCAGATGGGTGGCAGAAGGTAGCTGTGGTCACCAGGCATCATGAGGCAGCGTGCCCGGCCGAGGGTGCCAGCACGTAGCCCGTCAGCTCTTCTCTACCTGCCCCAGCACGTGCTCCCACCCCACATTTCTGCTCAAGGGCAAATCTGACACCGCTATGCACAACGCTGACTACACGGGCACTTATTACAAGAGCAGTTCATGCTCCAAAAAGTTACTCCTGAGCTTGCCTTGAGGTGTCTTCTCTGTGCTGTCACACCCGTTCAGTGTTTTACTGACACTTGAGGATTTTGGAGAAGGATGCAGTAATTTCAGTGTATTATTATCATCTGCATTTCTGATATGTAGCTTATCATAAACCGCCTCTTAAACAATTTCTTGTTTTTTCTTGAAGTGTTGCTGCAAATGACATCATTTGTGTGTGAACTTCAGTTGGATACAGTAACACCTTGTAAAGTACTTTAACAAGACAGAAATGCTTAAATAAAATTTGGGTTTGGTTTCAAAGATCTTCCCTTTAGGAGACTGCAGTAAATTCAGCCCCGAGATTGACACCCAGTTCTCTGTATAAATTTAGTTTTCCAGGGTTAACATTTCTTCATGGTGCAATTTAATTGCTTTACAAGGAAAAAAATACAATAGCACTATATATCTATAGTGGTTTTCCCTAGCTTTTGGGAAGTATATGGTTTTACAATTAAGCAACAGGGATGCTCTAGTCTGTCACATATTTGGGTTTGTTAAATCCATTAGCAAGCAATAAAATCTCTGGTATTCAATCTTTCTCACTATTTATATCTTATTTTTATCCCACCCTTTCACATTTGGCTTTGTTTTTCTCTCACTTTTCCCAGTTTATTTACAACCACTAAGTAGAAACGATGCCACTCCTGCTTCACAGCTCAGCAGAGAGGTAACGGTGAATCACTGTGCTGGGCCATGCCTATATAGTCTCTACAGCCTGTGCAGCTTTATATAACTCAGCCTGGCTTTCTCCATCACACCTCTAAAGCCCCTCTGGATGAAGTCTATCTAGCAAGGTCAGGCTCTTAAAATGGATGTGAGTACTACAGGTTTCTTGTAATTCTCTGTTTTCAGCAACTTAAACACAACCGTTTTTCACAATATCATTCTTTAACCCAATGTACTCCTGTACTTTCCAGCCTGATGTAATCCTGCAAGTGCTGGGCAGGGCCTAGGAATCCCAAGTGATTCACTGAAATGTCAGCGTATTTTCAGTCCCTAAACTGAGATTTTGTTTTTAAAAAAATTAAACAATAGAAGAGGCTAGAACTGAATAGGTTCTGTATACACAGTCTGAAAGTACATGTATGGAAAACACCACTCCTTAACTAAAAGTCTTCATAATTCCCTCTCTCCAGGTTCTGACTAATTCTGGATGGGATTACACAACACTTGTAAGGTTTAGTATCATGGGACCAGGGCACATTTATCCTCCCTCCAAAGGCAAGAAAGGGAAAGGACCTCACCCTGATAGTCACTGTGGTGGTCAGAACATTTGCTAGTTGTGGCTGGGAAGGACTGAGGCACAAAGCCTTCTCCCTCTGAACGTGTTAGCCACTGGACTGGCTATGGGAATGGTATCCTTTGCCACAGCCTATTGTGTAATGGGTAAACTTGGCTTGTCATCAGTTAGAAACTCCTCTCTGGAATGAAGCAAACCTCTAACAAAATCTTCTTTGCCCTGGGCAATTGCAGGTGACATCCACATTGATCCAGAGGAGAAAAAGCTGAGATGGAAATCTGAAAGAGGTCCTAGAGAAGCAGTCAGAATTTTCTGGGCAGGCTTCAGAATGAGATTTCCGCAGGAAAAAAAAAAAAACAAAACCAAACCACCTCTGTGGATACGGTCAATCTAATATCTTCCCAAGAAAAGGCAGAAAATCACAAGGCAGGTGAAACTCGAAGCTTGACATTTGCTTTGTGGCAATCTTGAGTCCCAACGATGCCTGGTGTTTGTAAGGAGGTGTAGTAACTGGAGGAGCTACTGTCACCCGGAGAGAGTTGGAAGCGCTCACAGAGAGTGTGCAGAAGTGGGGCGATAAAAGTGACAGTGAAAGAGTGGAATTCCACAGGGAGCACTGGACACTGGTGCAGCAGGTAAATTAATCTCGAAATAATTTCCTGGAGGTATAACTGAGGCAAGGCCTGAATGCAGAGGCAAGAGCTTCTATTCAGCCAAACTATGCAGCTGCATAAAGCATGGTGTAGGAGCCTCCTCTGAGTCTGAACTAGATGCAAAACTTCTACACAAAGCAGAATACGGATTAATAAATACTGCTTTGTGTTAAACTCAGTTACATTTATCTGTATGGCAATTTTAGAGGGCTGAAGCCGTGTTAGTTAGGATCTAGGCAGTGTGAAGGTGGGATCCACATACTGGTGCTTCAGGAAGGGATGCAAGCAACAACAGTTGAAGTGGAAACACAAGCTTTACAGCTAAGGTTTTCCTAGCATATATGGGCAAAAAAGTTGATGAGGATAAAATTTGCAATTATATTTGGGGGAAAAGTGTCTTTTACTAGACTAAAGCCATGTCAGCTATATCAAGAAGGTATATTCACTGGAAATACAAGGGCCTACTAAAACTTTTGAACTCATCTTTCAGGTAACAGGAACGCTCCCAGCAGGATATGAAATGGTCTGAGGAATGGGTTTGTCTCTAGAAGACTTCCTTTGCTTTGGAGGTGGGGGTTCATAAAAAGCCTGGTAGGTGTGTTGCTCAGAGCTCATAGACTAAGTACAACGCTGGTGTCACGGTAACAAATTTGGGCTCCACTGGCTATGGAAATGGAGTGATTTGGCTTAACTTGTTAGCATGGGCTGGGGGGTTCCGAGCTCCAGCCTTGCTCAGAGGGCTAATCCTGAGAGCTGAGCTGGGTCTTTTAGCCCATGAGCT
>KL280243.1:14652-35518 GCA_000699545.1 Podiceps cristatus | reverse complement strand
TCTGAAACACCGGCTCTTCTGTAAACGTTAACGTCTCAAGTCCTGGACATCCACTTACTGGGGAAGGGGGGCGGGAACAACCCCAGAACTCAACAGCCGTGTTAAAATGGCTTTCGAGTGCTGCTCTGAACTGGGGAGGAACGAGAGGAGCGGGGCCGGGCTGAACGCGGCGGGGTCTCCGTCCTGCTGCGCTGGCGTTGCCGGTAAACAAGGATTGAACCGGAGGGGCCTCCTCCGCCCTGCTCACCCCGCTTCCCACGAACCCCGAGGCCCTGGTTGGGTACCTGCTGTCAGCAGGGAGTGCGCGTTCCTTCCTAACGCTTCGCTGGGGGACACGTGCCAAAATTCATCCTTCAAAAAATACGTTCAGGGTTCAGCTTTGCTTCTGATCTCTCTCTGTTAATTGATACTCGGGTCTAAAAGAAGACCGTGTTTGAATGCAAAACCTATTTCATCGTTTTTTAGGCTGTTTCCCAGGGACTGAGTGAGTCTGTGAATGGTAACTAGGATGCATCCACTGTCAATTATGCCTCTGCTGGGGAAAAAAAAAATAAATCTAGAGGTCTGCACAATGAAAATCTGAATGTTGCTGGTCTAATTCAATGGCTCTCTAAGAATAACATAGAAGGCAGAAGCATTCTGCTTTGGGTTCACAGCCCCCTATAAAATAGTAACAGTTATAGGGCATGACTTTAAAAGTTTGAGTGCAAGGGTTGACAGTGTTTCATTGGGTCATTAAGTTTGAGAGGAGGTGATCTAAGTGGAAAAAAATGTAGGTTGCGTTTTTTGTTTAAGATTGAACACAATATTCTCTGCAGCTTCCAGTTATCTGTATTAAGTACAAGAAAAGATTTATTACGTTTACAGTATTTACTATCTGGTATCTCTAGCTTTATAGAGGTATAGAAACCATGCTGAGCGCTTGGTGTTTGCTACCGTGTTTGGTTTCTGGCTTGTGTCTGCTTTGGGGCTGTTCTTGTCAAAAGTCTATAGAAGTACTCTAGAGACTGGCACAGTCCGTGGCTTTAAAGGACGTGTGAAACATTGTCAAAGTAATAAGATGTGAAATTCTAAGCTCTTTGTTTTACAGTCCCTTTAATCTACCATTTCTTAAGGCCCTGGAGATGCTCCAGGCTATCAGCTGGCAGAAATGTTCATTTGGTCAGGCAGTAAACTGAGGTGGGAACTGTTCTGGGTTAAAGCCATTTATTCTTTTCCTGCTGGATCAGTTTTAATCTTTATCATTTCCACGTGCGATCACAGGAATTCTTGCTTTAGCACAGGGAAGCTATGGTGCAAGAAGAGGGAGAAAGCAGCTCAGGGTTGTGGGAGTGAGGAAGAAAACTGCTATGTAGGATGGGATTGCTGGCTCGTGACACTTTAGGTAATAATTTCACAGACACTGGAATGTTTCTTTTGGGTCTCGTCTGTTGACTTTTTATCTGTTAATGCAATTATCAGTTTACTTTTAATGATGACACTGAGTCATATAGGGTGTTGGTTAACCATTGTGGATACCAACAAACTAACTAACTGAATGCCTTAGTCATGATTTGTTTTGAGATCTAAACAAATTATTCTCTCCACTTTCTTACAGCAGGTCTCACTTCTCAGACAGGCCCTATCAAGAAGTGTATCAAAGCAAAACACTTTACCCGCACTTACACTGAAATGACTCGGAGACTAAGGATCTAAATGCTGATATCAAAGGCAGCATTTTCACTTTTCAAATCAACTCAAAGTCAAATAAACTGTCTCAAGACTAGAGCTGGATAGAGGATTTAATGGGAAATAGTGTTAATCGGGAAATGTTAATCTCTCTTAATTTTGTTTTAATAGAAGCATTTAAGGGGGTTGTAGGATTTTGAGAAAGTCTTGCTAGGAAGGTTCTTTTCAGCTTCTAGGAGGAGTTTCTGGTTAAAGAAAAAAAAAAAAACAAAAACAAACCAGCAGCTCAGAAGCACAGATTTGTTCTTGAAATGGTTGGGAATCCAATAGATGGGATGCTTGCCTGGGGCTTGAGACGTGGCTCTTTCTGACTCGGAGCAAAGAGCTGATCCTGAATCCCCAAAACATCTCTTGGTCTGGCCAACAGCCTAATTGCTTTTCTCAGCCATGACAAAGACTTCCATGATAACCCTTTGAAGGGTCTTTGTTTAATTTGACCATGCAGTGGTAATTCTTCATCCTAAATTCATTAAATATGTAAAGCCAGGAAGGAAAATTTTCCCACAGCGACCAGAGATCATGAGAATAAGAGAATGCGAATTCCTGGAGACTTGGTAATTAGGGCATTAGGTTGAGTTTATCCAGGTATTTCCTTCTCTCAGGTAAGCCATGCTTATCTTCCTCATAGGGCTGGTTGTTTAAAATGCTGAAAATCGTTGGGTCTATTTTAAAGAGTTTCTGTAATCTGTGCAGTGTATGTAATAGAGGTTCTTGGGTGCGTTCTTAGGTTTTTTTACTCTTACACCAAATGGTTATGTACCTTTCTTTTGTTGATATGGTAACAAAGTGTAGCAGCTACAGATGCACTGAACAGCATCTGTATATTACAACCATTTCAGCTTTCTGATATTCAAAGTTTACCTTTTGACTTATCCCATTTGTTGTAGCTGCTTTCAGTTCAGTACAAGAAGCTATTATATCATTAATACATATGGGGAGGATTGCGTTGTAGCAGTAGAGAACAGGTAGGAATAATACACTGTGCGTTGTGAATCCTGTAGAATTAATGTTGACTTAAAAAAGAAAAAAAACAAAGCCCAAAACAAAAAAAACCAACCAAACCCACAACAAACTTGATGAACTATTTTTCCATCCTCATTAGAGCTGCTAGCTTGCTTGCTTTCAGTGGTTGGCATAGATTTTGCACTGTTTTAACTGTGGAGGTTGTTATGTAGGTTAGGCTTTTAACATAGTCGAAGGCAGGGGTTACCAATGCCTCTCCCACCCTCAGTTTGATTTGATTCAAATGAAGAATACTTCTGACAGTCTTCCCGTGATACTTGTTAAACTTGCTTCTTTTCTTAATATATTTACACAACTGGGAAATGGGGGGGGGGAAGCTTAAATTTTAAAATCAAAGTGTACCTCCATAAATATTCCTGGGAAATCATATTCATAAGAATTTTTGAGTTCTTGCATCCTTTATATTCTTCATCTTGAGCACTTTCTGATCCATTCTTCAGCTCAATGTCTTTTGTCCTCTGTTGAGGATCAAGTTCTGAATAGGAGAGTGTTCAGCTTAAGGAAGTTTTGGTTTATGCCTATGAACATATTTTCACCCTTTCTTGCAGTTTCAACACTGATTTAATTTCCTGGTGGTACTTCCCCCCCCCCTGAAAAACAGATTGCGGGAGCAGGCAATTTGGGGCCTCAGACTTCCACTGGGGAAAGAGATGCTTCAAATTGTTCTGAAAGGCAGTGCCTGCACCTTATGGTACTGAAACAGCAGAATTCTCTGGGAGTCTTGCATGGGTTAATTTCAGTGAGCTGTAATTAGACTAAAACCTTAATGACTGACCCAGGGGTGTGATAAATATGTAGATATGTAGATAATATGTGATTACATATCTGTATATTTCTACATACATAATATGTGATAGCTATGTTAGGCTGCAGGTGGAAAAATCTAAAGCAGTATTTTCTGTTCTTACAGTGGATTGTTCTCTCACAGAAGTTTAAACTTAAAAGTGAAAAATGAGATATGGGTATTGAATTGCATTTAACAGTTGACACTATTTGTTGTGTGTGGTGGTTTTTTGTTTCTGTTTTGTGTGTTTTTTCGTGTGGTGTGGAGTTCTTTTTTGCTAAAGCAAGTTAGGACTTTTGGGTGATCTGTAGAAGAAAGGACATGAGAAGCTATTTGATCTCAGATGGAAGGTGGAGAAGATAGTGATGAGGTTCATGGTCTTCTAGAGATCTTTAAAATCTGTTCTCTAGTGCTCGTGTTTAGGTTTACCATTTACGTTTTCTCAGTCTTCCTCGGGTTTATCTTTTATTGATTCTTACACTTGCAGGATATTGATTCAGGCAGGCCTTTTATTAGTATGAATAAAATGATCCTTTGTTAATATTTATGGAAGTTATAAATGACAATATTTTAACTGAAAGTAATTCAGGACAAGTAGACTCTTGTTTATTTGTGCATTTCCTACTTGCAGGTCCCTGATTAAGACCTATTATAACAGTACAAAAATTCTAAAAAACCTGGTGCTTCCATGGTAAGAATCAATTGACACATCCAAATGTGGAGGTGCAAAGGGTGTGCTTGAATCAGATTTTCTTCTAATTCCCCGTGTGTGTCTAGAGGAGCTAAATAAGGATATTATGTCTTAGAATAGCTTTATAACAAACGTACTTATTAAAAGTAGTGCGTAAGGTTATCTTCATTGGAAGGAAAGGGCTATTGTCAAGAATTTTTTTTCCCATGTCATAGTGAAAGAAAGCATTTGCATTTTTTCATGCAAGGTCACAGGCTATGGTCCACATTAGTAGGCCAAGTTAAAGAACAAAGGAAAGTTGTATAAAATACCATTTTTCTTCTCCGTAGAGTTTAACTTTGTGTCTTAGCTTGAGTGAATATAGCTTTTTCCTAATGATGACATCGTCAGTGTGGTGTTAAGCGCAAGAAATGTGGAAAACGCCATATAATGCAAAGGTGTGGCAATCTACCCGCTTTGAAAGTGAGACCTGTCTCAGCAGAAAACTCAGTGTCATCAGGATAGTTAAAATGGCAAAATAAAGCTTGTAGAAAGACCTGTAATCTCTTAGTTTCTGTGTTGTGTAAAGCTGGCTTTGCATCTATAGGAAAAATGTTCTAGATGTTGCTTGTAGAGCCTTAACATACTTACATACATTTTTATTTATATATATATTGCTCTTAGCAACAGTGTTTTCTGAAAGATTGATCAGTGTTTGTTATAACAGAGTAAGATCTTCCAAATTTTTTGATTTGTATTTAATAACTGTCTGATACAGGTCCTGTTGGAGATACTAGAGCAGTAATTTAGAGGATTTAAATTCTAAAAAAAATAAACTCTTTTATTTGAAGGGAAGCTGTTTTGCTACTTGAAGGCAGCAACAAGTAGGAAGAGGTGGTTTTATTCCGTTGGTACCAGCTTTTACTTTAGAGACAGGGATTCCTGGGCTGTTCAGTGCATCTTAACATTGTGACTTTTTCTGTTCGATGTAGTACAGATAAATCTATTTTAAATGGACTTGAATTATCAAATTTGAAGAACTCCTGAAGCTTTTACTATTTTTTTTTTTTTTAACATGAAGCTTTGCTAGCGCATCAGTGGTCACTGTCTCTTGGGACGGCGGTCTGTCACCTAACTCTTCTTCCTTGTCTGACACTAGCCATGTAGTCACTGCTGCTTTTAGCGTACCGTTGCTGACTAGTTTTATCACAACATAACCTGCAATAGTTGAAATACTGAGTTCTGACTTCTCATTGCCCTTCAGAACTTAACTTTTTGTTTAAGAAAATACTCCCAAGTGAATGTATCTGCACTAAAACATGAATAAATGAAGGGGTGATAAACTTTAGCATAGAATCGGTGAGGTTGCTAAGTAAGCAGCGCCTTATTTCCTTCCTCGAACAACAGGAAATACAGGTTAAGGCTTTGCCTCCTCATACAGCCTCAGCCTTTCTCCTTGGCTGGCCCTTGCCTGCCAGTGCCAGCAACACGCTCTCAAATCTGCCTCGGCTCAGAGACACAAGCGTTGTCATCGGGTTTGCAGCTTGTGTGTCTTGAGAGAGGACGCAAAGGGAGAACTTGGTGTCGGAGAGACACGGGTTGCCTTGTGGGATGGGCGCAATTGGGTGTTTCAAAGGAAGACCCATTTGTCCCGAAGTACTGTACTGTGTCTAAATCCTGGGGTCCAGATGTTGTTTTGGCCCGCGTGCATGGAAGAGGAGCAATTCCTCAACTGAATAATGTAGCAGCTTTTTGACTGCTTTATTCAGATCATTGAAAAGGTGTCATTTCACTATGCTACCCATTTCCTGGAGTCTTTTCCCTAGCTAAATTCGCTCTGATCATGCTCATAAATCCAGAAGTAGGGTAGCTGTTCTTCTAGAGTGCTTAGAAATTGCTAGTTTATTTTATTCACGTTGCTGGACCTAAAGGAGCCTCAGGCAAACATGTTTATCGTGTGCGTTCTCTGCCATTCCTGAAACTGGTTCAGGTTCAGTGACCGCAGTACGTTTTCTGTTAAGTCACCTTCCTGATACAACTCTGCCCGTGCACAAGATGATTTAAAGATGTTTAACTTGCTGCATATGTACACTTCAGTCTGGTAGGTATGTTGATGTGAATTTTGACCAGATACTGTGTTTCAATTCCCCCACCCCTTCAAATAAAAAAAATAGTGCTGGTGGTTGGCACCAACAGAAACAAATCCCAACTAGCTGAGGTTTTTACGGGAAGATTAGTCTCAGAGCTCAAACATTGGGCTTCTATGAGAAGGGTAGTGTTGTAAATATCCCTCTCTTTTTCCTCCACCTCCCTCTGAACTGTATCTCTGAAATCCTTTGTTTAAAGGGCTGCGACCCTGAGTCGCCTGTTCCCCTTTAAGGTCCAGCAAATACCAAGACAAAGGGTCAGCATTAACACCAGGTTAACTAACTCTTAATTATAACAAAAATAGCCATTCGGCATAACAGTAAAATAGTAAATTTGAATTCTAAGTATACCGGACTGTGTTGAAGCATCACGGGTCTCTCTTTAAAGGTAATTTCAATATTTGGAACATCCCTCCTAATCTGCTAGGATATCTGTGTAAATATTTTTCATTAATGTTTCATAACATCTACACAACCAAAATTTAGCTGGAAAATATGTATATGTCCCTACAACATTTTGATTTCTAATAACAAAATAACTATTAAAGAGCAAGCAAAGCCAGCAATACATTAATAATGTCTTTCAAAATTTTTGCAGCATTTCATTCTTTAGTTTCCACTGGTATGAGGGATCTCATTTCTGTGTATGTTTAATATATGCTGCAACTCACTTTATTGTTATTTGGGCATTTAAATCTTAATTTTTCTTAAGCAGATACCTAGAGGATTAAATGTCAAGTAGTTAGTAATAAAAATCACTCAGAGCCTGACTTTGCTATAGGAAGGGAACTTGTGTGCTTTGTTATTTAGTTGTTGGGTTTTTTTTAAGGGGGCTGCAAGCAGCGATAGGTTTTATGTTAATGGTATACAGTAAGTGTTAGAGGTGATGATCAAATGCTACGTATTGCGGTACAGTTTCTCAACTTCATTTTTCTCTTGCTCAGGGACATCATGATAACGTATTTTGAACCTTCCATCTCATTTGAGGGACTGTGCAATGAAGTTCGAGACATGTGCTCCTTTGACAACGAACAGCTTTTCACCATGAAATGGATTGATGAAGAAGGTAAATCAATGCTTGGTGTTTGACCTTTTAACAAATATGTGATCAATATGTTGCTCAGCTTTCTAGCTTTCCTCTTCCTTTCATCTTTTCCTTTCCCTCTGCCTCCATAAGATAAGCTTATTAAACATACTTCATAAGTATATTTTTAGAAAGAGTAAGTATGACTGCAGAAATAATGGTTATCTGATGCCTTTGTAAGTATATCTTAACAAGAAGGTGGTTGTTTCAAACCGCTTAATGTGTAGCGCTCCCTTGGTTTTGGTTTGGTTTTGGTTTGGTTATTTTTTAACCAAATAAATAAAACTTCAGCTACTATCAAAATGTGAATTCAGTGTTAGAATTTCTTATGAAAGGAACAGAAAGTATTCCTTTGTACTGCTGAAGATGACCATGGTTTCACGTATGTGTAACCAAAACCGTTAAGTTACTAATGTAATAACTGATACAAATGCTCAAAATATAAAGTCTATTAACATGTAGGTACTAATAAAACTTTTTCTAGACACTAAAAGAGAAATTACTTGCCTGAATGATGTATAGTAACTTTCCATCAAAGTGCAGTAACAACCTTGGCTGAGCACTCTTGTTATCTCTCGCTCTTTCTTTCATCTGAGGTAAACTTTAACATGGATAAAGTAAGTTCAGAGTCTGTTCTCACTTTTTCTTAACAGGTGTAGTCCAGTTCTGAGCTGGATGTATACAGTAGTTTTTTGAAAAGGTTATTTGTGGTTCCTATTTTCTTGGTGGAATTTGTTTTCTACACATAGATTTTGAGCGACACCAAAGAGATGTCTGAATTAGCTGTTGAGTTATTTTAGCATGCGAAGTACTTGATGCAATACATAAAAGGCTGTAATGTGCAGTGATTTGTCGGAGGTGATTAGTATTTGTATGCAGTGATTAGCATAAATGGTGCTTATAGAACTGTTTCCTCCCTTTCTCCCAGCTTTCCTATTCAAAATGAGGCGAGTGCCAGTTTATTCACAGTTTAAATCTAAACATGGACCAAAGCTGATTTTTGGAAGTGCTATATGGGCAGGTGTGTTGAAGATTATGTGGTCTTGGGAATCTGAACAGTTTTTTTAGTTGGTTGTTTTTTTCTTCCCCTTCCCCTCATCATTGCAAAGTTACTTATAGCAGGCAGATGCAGTGAAGTAAAATGAACCACGTTTATGACTGAACTGTGCAGTCATGCTATTTGAGTTGGACATTTACTTCATAGTAAGCTGGCTGTTATCTCTTGTCTTGAGGAAGATAACAGACTTCTCACTGAAGACAAGTAGTCTGGAGTGTCAATCATAGTAAGAAGTACATATCTTCATTAATAAAACATTTGTAGAAAATTCCGTGCAGACTCAATCATCTACTTGAAGCAACAGTTTGTTCTGTCTCAATTTCTGCTCTTTAAGTAGAGATAGGTTTAAAAAAAAGAAATGCTGCAATTTGACTGAATTATTTTCTTGTATTCATATAGGATTCAATTTTCACAAGCAATCAGTGTTCGCTTTAATCACTGGCTCCCAGTTTAACACCAGTGGAGGAAAAGTTAATCTGTTGATGAGGAGTGTGTTTTAAAAAAAATCCCTCCGTCTTTATTATGAGTAGGTCTTGCTTCTACACTGCATGGCTTCTTGCCAAGACCCTTGCCTCCTCTCTTCCTCTTTCTCCATCACTTTTTAGTGTTTTCAGTTGGTATTCTTTCTAGAAACTCATAATTTTTTTCTTGGCAAATTCATGTATTGCATCCTCTTCATCAAAACTGAAGTTCACTCCTTAATAGTAGCATGAGGAAGTGCGTGTACTGGGCCTGGTACCTGTTATACTACTACCCATGGTTCTTGTAGTACCAGAGAAGATACAGTGTCTAGGCCATCTCTTCACTACTTGCTGACTAAACTGCTTGATCAGATGTGTGACTAAACGGCATTTATCTAGTCACTGAGATTTTTATTTGTCGCTTACCTGGTCTTTTTAGCCTTTGCAAGATGCAGAGCATCATGTATAACTACTTCTATTTCACAGAGGTAATGGCACACAAAGGCAGACCTAATTTAGATTCAACTGGAAAATAGAATGAACTTATTTTGATTTTTAGACAAATTTCTATTTTATCTGTACGAGGTCAGTTTGTCTTACCTCTGCCTTCTGAAATGTTCTATAGGATGGACACCAGCCTTATGTTTGTGTTCAGTATGTTGTTTCTCGATATATAACTCAAAAGTAAATATTTTCCTATGACACTTATCCCAGTTGTCTTTGGATGGCTGCAAAATTTGTACTACTCCCAACTTGTTGAAAGAGTATGTTTATAAACCTTCTGTTCCTAGTTTGCAGCACGGTGTATGTTCTTGAGAGCCTCCTTTTCCTCTGCCAAAAAGAAACGTGAAACTGCTTGCACAGGTGTCAGAAACAAATGAGGAAAAACTGGTTTGTTGATTCTCATAGTGAGTCTGAATGAATATAGTTGTTCCTTCTCCTCCCCCTGTGCCTTGCACTGTGTAAGTTTGTGCAGTGGGTAGGCAGTTTGATGTCCAGATAGGCTAATTCCACCAGTGCGGTGAAAAATGACTACAACTGGCTTCAAAGACTTGTTTTGAGGATTATGATATGCAGAAAAGAATAAAGACAGAATGCTGCAAAGGAAGAGTTTACATTTATTACTAATATTTTAGCAATAGAAAAGAATGGATACATTAGAAACAAAACAAATTAACTGGAGAAGCTTTTGTAGGGTGGGTTTTAAATGTCCCCTGCCTGCTAGGTGCGTGGTTCTACTGGAAAGCCTTAGCAATGCCTGTATTAATGTTGATATCTTGTAGTACAAAACAAAAAAGAGAATGGTTAGTAGACTGTTGATAGTTAGCTGAAGGCTCGAAGCAGTAAAACTTTCAGATTCAGTTCAGCTGAGGCAGAAATCATTCTGCCTTTCTCCAATTCGCTTACCCACAACCAGTTTACTATTTAAGGGTGTGGAAAGTAGTATTTCTGTTAAAAATTGGAAATGTTATGTGACAGTAGACTTGCTGAATGGGATTTTTGGCTAGGAAGAAGCTTGTTCTGCTCATGTGCTGGAGTATGAGCAGGGGGGACACATCTGTGTTCTCGCACAGGACATTGGGGGAGGGTGGGGATGGAATTTGAACTAATAACCAGAAGTGTTTTCTTTCTTTGGGGCAGTGATGATTTAGATTCAACATTGCTTTAAAAATGTTTCAGTTGTAGTATTATTTTGAACAAGATTTCTTCTTTTAGGGGTTTCGTCTCTTGTAACATTACTAATCTTCATCAGACACTGAAGAAAACATTTTGTTGCATGGCTGCTCTTTTCAGTCTTTATAGCAGTTTCCAAACACTGACATTCACAGAAGATCAGTTAAAATATCAGGTGAAGTATTTAAATGAATCTTGAGATAAAGTACAGGCTGTGCGTCTGAAGGAGTATGAACCAAGGCTAGAATTGAACGTCCTTCTGATCAAGCTAGAGATGTGCTGTATCCATGATCTCCTTCATTCCTCACCCATCCTTGTCCTCAGGTTTTAAACCAATCTATATGTCAAAATTTCCCTGATGTAACTAAATGTTATTTAGTGAATCTGAAGTATCTGTTGGATAAATGTTATTTTCTGGATATACAAAGTAGATATCTGCAAAGAGATCTTAGTCAGTCCTAAACTATTACTTAGTCCTAAACTGTTACTTCTGAAACACAGATTTGTTAAAGCAATTCAATGCAGTCTTGTCAGAGAAACTTTAAAATGCATACCAAAAGTTTGTGTGGTAACCTGTTCCATCTCAAATGGTTAACAAAAGCTGCAATTGTTTTATAAAAAGGGAAAAAAACCCCACACAACCAACCCACACTTTTTTCCTGCCTTGATGCCCTCTCTTTAAGGGATTTTACTTCAAATAGTCCTGTGAGTGTGAAAGTAATAGTTGAAAATCGGGGAAAAAATGGGGTGTATTCACTTGGGTTACATGATTTGTCCAATGTCTTGATTGAGGTTTGAGGAAAGACTAGAGGTCTAACCGCTTTTGTAGCTCCTGGTTAAAGTCTTGGCAGTGTTGAAGCAGCTGTGAAAATAGAGTTGACTCGGTTCCATTTAAAAATCCATGAAATAAAACAGGATTTAGCAGGATTTTAGGTGCTGGGAGATAACCTGTACCTCCTGTGACTGACTGATGTTAATGATGCGTAACTGTGCTTGTAGCAGACCAAACCAATGGTGTTTTGTGGTTATGATCTGCTTGTCTCTTGGGAGTATCTCATATTTTTATTTTCTGTGAAAGCATTGAATATGACTATATTTTCAGATGTACTCTCTGAACAGTGTTAAAAATAAATACTATCACACTCGAGAATATTGTTGTTTTGCTACAGCAATTGTCTGAGACCCGACTGTCAGGGACCTGTTGAATGGCACAGAACTAATTAGATTGAGTTTTGTGGTGTTCTCTTTTTTACAGGCGATCCATGTACAGTTTCTTCTCAGTTGGAGTTAGAAGAAGCCTTTCGGTTGTATGAACTAAACAAGGATTCAGAGCTTCTAATTCATGGTATGATGAAATTTACTGTTTTACTTCTCATGTTTATACCTGTGAAGAAGTGGAATTTTTACCTTGCATTATCTGCATCTTCTGCACAGCCTCCTCAATTAAAGCCTGTTGTGGCATTCTGTCAAGAGGATGCTGAAAACCATGCACTGCGCTTTTTAGCTGTCAGCAATTTGTCCATGTTCTCTTTATTAAATTAAGGGAGATAAAAATACTTTGCTGTTAGTATATTAATGAAAGACAGTCCCTCTCTCATTCACTCATCCCGAGTGCCTTTGTATGCTTGTTGGCAAGGAATGATTGAAGATATATACTACAGTGTCCTACGCTTCGTTATTGATAAGTGCTTTAGAGCAGCATCTATATTAGGGAAAAAAAGTTGATGAGCTCCATTTGTGATGCCAGATTAGAAAAGTGGAACTTTTCACTAAAATTAAGTACTTTAGTTTTGAATGTCATAATATCATGCCCCTGTTTGATGTCTGATTGTTCAATTTCTGTTTTTCAGGGTTATATACCTATTTTGGGAGCTTCTGCAGTATATTTTTCTTACTGTTTGTAACTGTTTACAAATAGAAGTTAGATTTCAGTTTAATAGAGATTATATCGGAAAAGCAGGGGAACGTTGTGACAGGTGTTAGTGGGTGCGTTACACTACAATGTCTTAACATGGTCCTTCTCTAATAGGATGCAAAAAATCTAGTTCACCATCAGCTCATATGGAAGGAAGAGACAGCTTTTCCAGCTTCCCTCAAAGACTTTTAAAAAGTGGAAAAATAATGTAATCTGTTTCTATGTATATTTCACTATTTCTGTATATATTACTTCAGCAGGCTTTTTCGTCTGCCCTTTCTCCATTTATTTTTGTGTTTGATAAGTTTCTGATTCAGCCAACACCAGGGTGCTCTCTCCCCAGTTTTACTTCTATCTGACAGTTACTGAAGCTTAAATAAAAAAAAAAAAAAAAAAGCTAATTTAGACAAGATCATATGTAGCTGTTAGGATGCTAATATAACAACTTTATGGTCAAGATTTCCAAATACTGACTGTGATGACTGGTCACATGAGAAACCAGAATCATTACTTTTTTCTAGTTACTTTATTTAGGAAACAACTTGGTTTGTTCTGTCTTTTGCTTGTATTTCTCATGTAGATCCCTGTTAGGTCCAGCAAAGGGGTTTGTGGCAGCTTTTCAGCTCACCTGCTCTCACATGAGGTTTTGTTAAAATGGAGTCTGTGCTGTCATCTTAAGTGGCTGAATGCCTTTCAGAAATGTTGTATTGAACTCAAAGATCTATTTTCTGTCCAAAATAGAAATTAATCAGATGTTGATGTCTTTCTTGCAGTATTTCCTTGTGTACCAGAACGGCCTGGCATGCCTTGCCCGGGAGAAGATAGTAAGTAGGCATTTTAGTTAAGTAGTACAGAAAATGAGGAACTCAGCTTTCCTGCTTTAGAAGATTTTGATGTTCTATAGTTTGTCATCCTATACGTAGGAATACTAATAATGCAAATCTCTAAATATTTAAAAGGAATAGAAAGTCCTGCTAAACTTAAATGTTGTTTGTCATTTCTGAATCATTGTTAATAAGCATTTCACATTCCTGTTAACTATCCATGTCACTTTGCTTTCCTTGCATCTGTCTCTTCTGTTGTGACAGTTTTTTATCCTATCCTTGTCTTTTTGGTAGTTGCCAGATTGCTGGCTGACTAATGTGAACAAAGGCATGGAACCAATGGTAATAACTTGTATCACCATTTAGACATCTGTGAGTAATTCATTTTAAATTGATGTTTAGGTACTATCAGGAACATTCTCCAAAAACATTTAAGTTATGTTAGCTAATGTGCGAGACATTAAAGAGGTAATTTTCCCTCTTAGTTTTATAGAAGAGCGTGTGTATGTTATGCACACTCACATCTGTCGGCTTAATAGCCGAGTCTGACAAATGCGAATGTGCGTGCTTAAAAGCAAACTTTGGCAGTGTGGGTAATGCTGCTTTTCTGAAAAAAAAGAGGTTGTGGACTGAACCAGAAATCGATTTGCAACTTAGTGTAGTTTTGTATATTCTAGTTTTCAATTTTGGTTCCTGAACACGCCTCTAACAATAAAAAATAAAAATTAACCAACCAACCAAACCAAACAACCCCCAAACCAACAAACAGTGACAGCTGTGGATCTAAAACCCTGGAAGATTTATGCAAACAATTGTATAAACCAGGACATGTTCCAGAAATTCACATTCTTTCCTGCTTCCCTTTCCCCACAGCTCCTCCCAAGTTTAGGTAAGGTAGGTTCGGTACTTTGCACACAAATGTTTGCATGGTTTGGGCAGTTTTCCTTCTCTTTACTCATGTTCCTTTTAACTTTGGAAAAGCAGAATTAACTTTGAGTTGATCGGGATACTCAAATTTTCTCCAAAATTTAAAATATGAAAAAGATACTTAGAACATGACTCTGTGTTTCTATAAGGTGCAGGAGTGAAACTTTACTCTGCAAACCTCTCTACACAGAAACATCCATGAGAAGATGTTGTAGTTCTGTGTTTATATTTTTATGGACATAATCATATGTTTTTCCTCTTAGAATCCATTTATCGCCGAGGCGCCCGCCGGTGGCGAAAGCTCTATTGTGCAAATGGTCACACTTTCCAAGCCAAACGGTTTAACAGGGTGAGACTCTTGTTGGGTACTTAGAACTGTGATACAGGGATGTCTTATTTTCGTAATTACAATGTCACTGCCTTGAAAAATTATAAGGTAGTTTTATTCTCATTTTTGTTGTTCATCTATAGTATGTAGAATTTTGGTAACCCTGTAGTTTCTGGAGACTCAGTCATTAGCACATTATCAGGAACTTAAAATAGAAAAAAAAAAAAATTGCAGTTCACTTTATATATACTCTGAAACCATGATATCGATTATATAAATGCTCCCGTGTTCCCTTAAAATCTTCCCGGAGGGCAAACTTGAACATTGGCTTTAAATGGCTATGAGCTGAAAGTGCATTTTCAGTTCTTTAAGTTCTGGGAGTAAAAAGGTCTGAACTCGCTTATGGTGCACACACTTTTGTTTCATGAGTTTTAAAGGAAGAACTGAGATGTTTCTCCAAACAGCCTGCTTATAATGGCATGTAATCAACTGAAAATAACAAACCATTTGTCATATTTTCAAGAAACAATGGTCAAATATAATTAGCGAAGGACTAAGAACGCTATCTGCTGTATTTAGATAAAGCAACAGCAAAAAACAAACCTGAAATATTTGAATAAGCCAGGTTCCTTGACAGCTTCAATACTATTTTCTTCTTTTCTAAGCTTAGTATATTGTGTGCTTAATGCTTGAGATTGTCTCCACTAAACGTCATCTTGAGCATCCTTCATATCTAACTTTTGTTTTTTTGTTTTGTTTGTTGTTGGGTTTTTTTGACCTCTTTCTGGTCAAAGGCTGTCAAGGCACCATAGTTTAATCACTTTCCACTCTTGCTTTTGTAGGCACCCTGTTCTCATGGTTCTTTTGAGTTATGTGAATGCTCTTCAGTGAGTGGTGATCTTCCCATTTCCTGTTGTCTGGCAGTTTAACGTGTTGAAGCTTTTGCTCTCCTGCCTTCCTCCCTACAAATATAAGGACTCCTCTACACAGAGAGGTGATGAGCCAGGCAGCAGATCAGCTGGGTCGCAGCAGCCTGCTGATGCGGCTGCAACGCTTTTGACCTGGGGTTGGCTCACGTCTCTCTGGGTCTGAGTGCAGCAGAAGCAGCTGGCTGTGCCTGCACCTTTCCGTGTAGATGCACGCTCTGTGGCAGTTGCTGCTTATTGTTCAGTTATAATTTTTGAGCTCCTCTGTATTGAATCTGCCTGTTCGTTTTAAAGTTTTCAGATAGAGACTCTTGGTCTAGTGGCAAGTTCAGTAGCGATCTCTCTGATCTCCCATCCTGTGTTCTTTGTTAATGAAAATGTGGCTGAATAGTTTTTATTGTTTAGTTTTGCTCTTTAATCGGTTTTGTGGATTTGTCATTCTAGAGAGCTCATTGTGCCATCTGCACCGACCGAATATGGGGCCTGGGCCGCCAGGGATATAAATGCATCAATTGCAAACTCCTTGTTCACAAGAAGTGTCACAAACTTGTCAGTATTGAATGTGGCCGTCATACACTACAACCAGTAAGTAAAACTTACCTGAAAAGGTTATCTTGAAAAAACAACAACCAACCAAGCAAAAAAGCCCATTTAATCCTAATGATTTTCAAAGAATAGTCTGCAAATAATCCTGTTAGGTGAAATATCATTCTTTGTGGTTACTGTGACACTTTGCAAGAAAGTTTGGGAATCACTTAACAGAATGGTAATTTAGTGGCAAGATGGGAGTCACTTTCATATCTGATATTTTCTCCTGTGTCAAATATAAACATGTAACTGATATTTATCCTTCACAATGTTGTTACATAGTGTACATAATATACATATAAACACTCGCTATTTTACATCTTGAAAGTTAAGCACAGGTGAAAAATTCTCTAAACATAATTCTCTAAACATCTGTTAGATTATTAGACTGTTCCCCGTTTTACATAAAAGGAAGATGAAATGCAGAAGTTCTGACTTCCAAGAAAATAACTAAAAATGAATTAATAAGTCCCCAGAAAAAACTAGATGATTACTGCTTCTGGTTTAATATTAAAAGCAGGCAGCTACAAGTCTGCATTTTGCAAATTCATTTGACTAATATGTGTACTGCTGAAGTACTTCAGCTTTTCGGTCTCATTTCTCATCTGCTATACTTTTCTCTGTTGTACTAAATTATCACTGCAACAGCTTCTGGAAGCGTGTCATAACTTCTGGAAAATAGGTAAAAATAAGGACTGCAGTGGTTTCTTTTATTGTGCATGGATTAGAGCAGTAACTATATTGATTAATCAAGTTAAAAAGTAGCTAGATTATATTCCTTGGGGATCATTGATTTTATTTATTTTCTCTAAAATAATGTCTCTCACACTTGGGCAGTCTGTTACAAAAATTCTATGCATATTTGCAGGAACCAATAATGCCTATGGATCCATCATCAGTGCATCCAGATAATGTAGAGTCAGGTAAGATGAATAATTTTTTTTCTTTAAGTTACTGTAAGTTGCCAAAACATGAAATTTGGGGTTTCAAATGAAACAGAATAAGTAAATTATTTTAAAAAACCTCCTTTACTTTTGTTCAGAGAACAAGAAAAATAAGACAGCTTCTTAATGCTAAGTGGGGATATAAATATAAAATTATTTGGTTTTCTGTATCTTATCAGTTTAAGAAACTTGTCTAAAAAGGATGTTAGGCTGTCAGATTTTTTTTCACCAGTAAGCTGTGTACTTTAACTGCCCATATCAAACGAAAAAACCCCCGTTAACAGAATTAGCAGGGTTTCTACTGTGCTGGTAGCCAAACAGGTTAATTCTTGAAGCAATTAAAGTGACGGTCCTAAGATTTGAATTTGGATATAGGCAATGATTAGTTTAAAAGCTAAACAGATCCGTTTAAAAACTAAACACACCACTGCTCTGCACAAGTTTCTCTGTGTGTGGAGTCAAGATTAATCTGAAGAGATGTCCAAATATAATTACAGGGGTTTGTATTGGCCATAACTGACTATTAATGTAGTATTGCAAAAGAATGATTCTAATGGTTAAAAGAAAAAACAAACCACAACAAAAAAACCCCAAAAAAACACTAACAACAACAACAGAACCCAAAAAACAGCCTACAACAATTTTGAATACTTACCCAATTTAAATGCACCTATTGTATCTCTGAGCTCTTATGCATGGAAATTTTAAGGCAAAGGCAAATAACTGTGGTGTCTAATTATTTTTCTTGCACCTCTAGTGATTCCGTACAATCCCTCAAGTCATGAAAGCTTGGACCATGTTGGTGAAGAGAAAGAGGTAAAGTATCTTAACCATGCTAAATGTATTCAGAGATCTTAAAGGCTGTGTGTCTCTATTTCAAGATTTTAGTTATTTAATTAGTTTCAAACTAAAACTAGTACAGGAAGCACATTTGGGTTGCTTGCTCAGGTATATGCATGTACAGCTTGCAAGCTGTTTTATTTTGAACTTTGAGTTGAGATGTGCTTTGATTTAGAAAATACTCCAAACTCCTCCAGTTTCATTTTTTTCTTATCTGCCAAATCTCCTCTGCCTTCTTTCTTTCCCCTCACATTCCTTTCCAGGAGAGTGGAGTTTTAAGAATAACAAGTGATAATTGAATTACTTGTTTATATTAGTTTTGCTCTTCTATTTGAAATCCTGACTCTTGCAGTTGTTAAAATTGGCAAGCCTGCTTACTATTTTCAAATTATGTCAATAGGCAATGAGCATTAGAGAAAGTGGCAAAGCGTCCTCCAGTCTGGGTCTTCAGGATTTTGATTTACTCCGAGTTATAGGAAGAGGCAGTTATGCTAAAGTACTGCTTGTTCGATTGAAGAAAACTGAACGTATTTATGCAATGAAAGTGGTGAAGAAAGAGCTCGTCAATGATGATGAGGTAGGCAAGATTTTTGTCAATAAATCAGGCAACTCTTCCAAAGAGCTTCAGTGTCTGCCGCGAGGTGGGAGCCAGGCTTCTATGTCTGCAACACTAATTGAAAATTAAACATGCAGTTTCCTATACGTGCTATACTGTAGAAGGTTCACAAGACAGATAACCATTTTGAGGTCTTCATGGACAGACTGGTAGCTCATAGCCGCCCTCCAGTGCCAATGGTTTCTGTCGTGAGCCTCGTTGCCTCTGTGGTCAGAGTCTCCTTGTGTGATCAGCACTGTCTGGAGCAGTGCTCCTGCAGAATTCAAGTGAATAAGCCTGGCTTGCTTCATTATTTTGGGACAGTATTCTGTATCTCTCTCGTTATGTTGTTTTGCTGGGCTGAAAAAGAAGTGGGTGGAGTCTGGTTTTCATATGTTCAAGTTTGGGGCTTTTGTCACAAAGGAGAACTCAGAATGTTATTTTAATTGCTCTTTAAACTGGACCTCCGTCTTAATTCTTTTGTAGCTTATACATTGACTAGTGGAAACTTGTCAGAAATTGTAGTATTAAACTGCTAAACACCTCTTTTTCCTGGAGTTTTCCCTTGTCTTTCTTTAGGCTACTTTGAAAAAACTCAAGTGACTGTGGTTTGCTATCCAAGAGCTTCTGCATTTAGTTCTTGGTCTGCCACTGATTTATTCTGTTTTTCTTGATGCTACTTTACATTTTTCTGCACCAGTTTATCCTTTATAGATAAGTGTTCTTACATTCCCAAGTGTAGTTACACAGTGAGGCTAAAAGTACAGGACACTCAAGACAGGAAAAAACAATAGTTCACATTGGAGAACTATATAACATTTAATTTCTTGCAAGTAAAATGAGGATGACAAAACACTTGGAATATCTTTCTGCTAATTGACATTAACACGTGGCCTAAGAAGTGCAACGATCCTTTTCTGAATGTCACTTTTCTTAAATAGGATATTGATTGGGTTCAGACAGAGAAACACGTCTTTGAACAGGCTTCAAATCATCCCTTTCTTGTTGGACTGCACTCTTGCTTCCAGACAGAAAGCAGGTAAAGGTCATAAAATGAGATGATAATATTACTCAAAAAATATTTCATACTGTTAGGCACCTCAGAGGCCTATTTAAAGCGTTAAGTGGTAGGTAGGTAAAGTCAATGTAGTGTAAGTCATTGTAGCATTTTATGAGCAAAAGGCCACATCATCTAAGATTTTCAGACTGGGAAGATGCAAAAGAATGAAAAGTACTGGTAGGGATTATGGGAAGGACTCTGGACAGGAAGAGAGGTGCAGCTAGCAGAAAAAGAGGCTTAAGAATATGAGGTAGAAAACAGGACCTAGAAAGGGAAGAAAAAAGGTTTAGGGAGAGAGAAATCAGAAGTACGAAAAATGAGGAAATTTGTCTCAACTTTGCATGGGCTCTCTGAAGACAAGTCTCCAAGCAAGACTCGGAAAATAGTACCTGAATATAGTACCTGAATTTTAAAAAGGAAAACAGAGTAAGAGCTGAAAATTGTTTCCTGTGTGTTTATATGTAGAAGGCATTGCAGTAGACAAATAAATTACTATTCTATACAGTAATAATTTTCAGTATATATAAAATATAGTTACTGTATATATAAACAACATCCTTGCTGTTTGAGAAGGTGACAAGCTAGCGGAGGGAAGTGAGAAGAAAAAGTGTTTGTGGAGATTAAAGGCATCAGGAAGGAAAATGAGAAAAAAATATTTTTGTTTTGTGTATAGAAACTGATGTGAATCCATGTAGTCACGTAATAATGGCAAGTACTAGCTGTAATGGACTAGGAATGTGGGAAGGATTACTTAACCTCATTATTGCTAAAGGAAAGTATCTAGAGAAACTTTTTACACTGGATTTTAACTTTGGAAATTTATTCAAAGGGAGGGAAAATGGTGAAACCAGCCATATTACCAGACAGAGGCAAGAGGTTGAAATGAAAGTGTTCGATAACAGACCTGTAACAAACCTGTTTCAGCCTTGTATACAATTATTTTTAACAAACTCCTGTGTATTTCAGATTATTCTTTGTTATTGAGTACGTAAATGGAGGAGATCTAATGTTTCATATGCAGAGACAGAGAAAGCTGCCAGAGGAGCATGCCAGGTATGTCTAATTTCAGATTTCTGCATCAAAACAGTTGGTTTTCTGACACGGCGCAGTAGTGCAGAGATTATGATGATGAGCTTGCAAATCCTCTCCAGCTGTTAAGGATTTAAGAAATGTGAAACATATCCTTACTGTAATGTTGCAAGCTACAATATTTTTGTTTCAAGGAGGAACTGTAGTAGGTATTGTTTGTATTAGCATTACCCTAGATGACTTCAGTCTGATCCTGACTTTT
>KL280243.1:0-14621 GCA_000699545.1 Podiceps cristatus | reverse complement strand
CCCCCCCCCCTTAGAAAAACACTTCTGTGACGGTTTTTTTAACTGTCTAATGATATCAATGTGTTTCTCTTATAAGAACCACGACCAGCTGTCCAGGCAAATGCTGAGTTCTTGGTGCATATGCTTCATCTCAGATGGTGAGATGAAATGGATGATTTCAGCAGACATTAGTATTAATTAAAAACATTTTTTGAAGTGACTGTGGATAGAAATGTTTGTATGATTATGAACAATTTACCCACTTCTCTGATGAAAAATAATAGAATACATGGGATTGTACTTATAAAAGTATGATACTACCAAGACTGTGGTATTCTGGTTTGGATTTTCATTATTTGAGTAATCAATATCTCTTTCTACACTAGGTTTTATTCTGCTGAAATCAGTCTAGCGTTGAACTACTTACATGAACGAGGCATAATCTACAGAGATTTAAAACTGGATAATGTGCTACTAGATTCTGAAGGGCATATTAAACTCACAGATTATGGCATGTGCAAGGTAAGCTCTAGTTTTTTACTAACCAGTAAAATCAGCAATTAAGAAATTACCAAAAATTAAAAGATGCAGAGGTTTAAAAATGTGAAATTTCAAGGTATTCATTTATACGCAGTGCAGTGTAGTCATTTCACTTCTACAAATGGAGAAAAGAAATGCCAGAGTGCACAGGCTATGTATGTATGCTGTTTATGTTTTGATAAAGCTGCTGTATCGACTTGACCGGAAGGGGTAGGCTGGAATAGTCAAGAGAGCTTGATTTCAAAAAGAGCAAGAGGTTGAAAAGTATCGGTCACACTTGCTCCCATTCAGATTCAATGACGCTTCCCATTTTCTCTAGAGAAACTTTGTCACTACAAAGGCACTGGAGCACAGGTTTGAACTTTGCCATGGAATTACCATTGTGCTGATCTATTAGAATTATTTTAAATGTTACAATTTTGGCTAAGCAACTGAAAAGCTTCAAACACAGGTTGGAAAGGGCCCCAGGAAGTCTAATCCACCCTCCTGCTCAAAGGAGCTGTAAAATCGGCTGAGGTACTAAGGGCTTTATTCAGTTTGGCCTTGAAGACTTCTGAGGATGAAGGCTGCACAGCCTCTTTGGGTAACACCCCCCTGCATTCTACATCCCGTGCTCTTCTCTGGAAAGCTGGTATCTGTCCATTGCAACACCCCAGTCATGTAAGCTGTTCCACCGTGCCTCGGTTACTTCCCTTTGCCTATCGTTGGAGATGTGGTGGAGCTTACTAACTAAAACCTTAAAAGACGTAGTTGTCAATAGGCATGTGCCCTTGGGACTCTAGCTGTGACCTACTCCTGTTTCTTCTGAAGCAAGTAGTGCTTTGTATTCATTTACATACAGATTTAAGTATAGTTGTACTAAAACAAAAGCGGTTTATTCAGAATGCTTTAATTAATTCAAAATGAAGTTCTTAGCAGAGGGGGAGTGTGGGATCTTTGGCTAACTGTAGAGCATTTTCTTCCCATCTTTTCTTACAGGAGGGTCTGAGGCCTGGTGACATAACCAGCACATTCTGTGGGACTCCAAACTATATCGCACCTGAAATTCTCCGAGGAGAGGATTATGGTAAATTGAATTTTGTGCTGCTGCAATACAACTTTCACCTTGTCTCCTACTTCTTACTCGAATTGTTTAGCAGTAGAAAGCATAAATCTCCATTAAACAGGTGATCAGTCTTAATTCAGCATCCTGTCTGAAAAAGTAAATAAACTCTTCAAAGGAAGGGCAGAAAACATCAGACCAAGCAGATGAGATAGCTTTCCTTCCAGCACACACATCTTAATTTTTTTTTTAATCACTCTTGAAGAATAGCTTGATTCTCGCAAATTTATTATTGTTTATTTTAGATGCTACTAATGATATACTTGCAGTCTTGAATTGTGTTCAGTTTTGGAGATCAGTATTTGGCAGCAGTGATAGTATTAGATATAAATACATTGGAAAGGGTGTAGATAGTAGACATCCCTTTCACCTATCTCGGTGTTAAAACCAAAATTGTTTCTTCAGGAAGTCCACAAGATTCCTGAAGCAAGAGACGTAAGGCAGTACAGAAGGCTTGCCGTGTCTGTTTCCTATTACTTATCCTTTCTTCCTAAACTTCCAATAGTGTGCCAAACAGATCTTTGATCTGTTTTCTTCCCTTAAGATTTTAACAAATTCTACAATTAGTTCCTATTTTTAAAAAGTTGGGGTTTTTTTTTTGAATCTACCATCTCATTTTAATTGAATGTCTCTTTCAGACTGGCTTCACGTCTTCCTTCCTCGCCACAAACTTTCTAGGCCAACCAGTCTATGTCAGTCCCAGCCTAGCTACTGGAATTTTTTTTCCTTATCAGTGAATAGTAGCATAGATGTGCTTAGCTCCATAAATGACTGTCTTGCTGCTATTAAGAATCACATATTTCCTCTTTGTCCTTATTCCCTGCCCTGGATAATGTACTGTTGGTTAGTAATGACTAGGCTTAAATATTATCTAAATAAGGATCTTGTTAAGGTCCTAACACCAACCTTTAAACTTTTTGCCTTTCCTTTTTCTTTGTACAGCATTCCCACCTGTTGTGCACATAATGAACCAAGTAATGTCCAGCACAACTGTTACCTGTCCTTTAGTCAGATAATCGGAAAGATTGGCAATAATTAAATTTTTGAACTAATTCTTTCTTCTCAAAGCATATCAGCCTTAAACCCCAAAACTTGATATTTTTGCTGCAAAATATCTTCAGTGATATTTTCTCCTTTGAATTCTAGGCTTCAGCGTAGACTGGTGGGCGCTTGGTGTACTTATGTTTGAAATGATGGCGGGCCGGTCACCGTTTGATATTGTTGGGAGCTCTGACAATCCTGATCAGAACACAGAAGATTATCTTTTCCAAGGTAAGTACCGTGAGTGTTCCTACACGCGAGTGCTTTGTTTCTACTTAACCTTTAATCTAACTTTAAAGACACAAAGGCTGATACGAACCTTGCTTACTTGCAGTAATTTTGGAAAAACAGATCCGAATTCCCCGATCCCTTTCTGTTAAAGCAGCAGGTGTTCTAAAGAGTTTCCTCAATAAGGTAAGAGCTAAAGGGAACTACTGAAGACTTTTCAAGAGCAGCTGTTGGGTGGTTGTGGGTTGGGGGTTTTTTTTGGGGGGGTGGTTCTTTTGTGGTTGTTTTTCTTGTTATTTTTTAGGTATTTGTGTGGGGAGTTTTTGTTTGTTTTTTAAACAAACTGTTGGCAAATGGATGTGTAGGAGACATACTTTATCTGCCATACACAGAAATAGGGTAGAAAAGGTGTGAGCCTAAAGCAGAATTTCAGTGGGGCTGAGGGACCTATTCTAGATACTTGTCTTAAAACCTGAAGTTCCATATTCTCAGGCTGGGATCATGATTAAACTTAAAATTGAAAGGCATAGAAGTGCTCCAAGTGATTTCTTTAATCTGGGGAATTGGACAAATTTAGCAGATTTATTTTGGCTCTTAAAGAGAAGCAGTTTAGCAAATCACTCTGGCAACTTCTGGTGACTTCATTGAGGGGAATGTAGAGGTAGTATATGCTCACTGTTTGCTCGTAGCTAACTACCCTGAGAGTCAAAAGGTGCGTCTGTGGTAGTGGGCTAGTCTGAGCACATGCTGGCCTTTTTTTAGTGAGTGTTATGTGACTGGGGAGAAAGAGGTACAGGATAAAACAGATTGGGTTAAATTATTCAGAGAAAACAGTAATGTTTTGTTGAAAAACACTGATTCTGTTACAACTTCTTGGTAGTATGTGCATGGGTGTGTACGTGTACGTGGAGATGGAATTGTCTTGTTAAAATAACCTTCTTTCCGCTGTATTTATCAGTAACCTGCAGCTGCTACCCCAATGTGATTGCCTGGCGTAGTCAGTCTGCTCAGGGGGCAGGCAGGGGCAAGAATCAAGTTCAGTTGTAATCTAACCAAGTTTGCTCTAAAGCACACGGTATGTTTAAACAGGTCTGAGTAAAACCGAAGAAAGATGGCATGGTGGTTTATATAAAATTCCATGAAAGGCTTCCATATACCTGTGCCGATTTCAGACAGTAAATTGGAACAGGTTCCAAAATAAATAATGCTAACTTAGTTCTTCAGTGTCCCTTGTAAGTCTGGTGTTTCGTTCTGCATGGAATCTGTAACATTCGTCTTTTATTCATGTGTAGACCGTGGCACCCGTTCAGAAATGTTTTCTTCCTTGCACAGGATCCAAAGGAACGATTAGGCTGCCATCCTCAAACAGGATTTGCAGATATCCAGGGACATCCGTTCTTTCGCAATGTTGATTGGGACCTGGTATGTGAATGGCTTATTTTCTTTGTATACAGTGATGGCTTGACCACTTGGTTTGAGCATGAGACATGACAAAAAAACTTCATAAAACCTTAAGCTCTTCAGTTATGATGTATCATAGTGACAATACAGAATCTTTCAGCCCTTTTACACGCAGTAATTACAGTAGATTAATAGAATGATTGTAGAAAGTATGCAAAAGAAACTTAATAGTAACTTCCAGACTTGGTTAAAAATAATTCAATAGTTTGCAACTCATTGTTGGTGTCACTAAGTGCATTTATTCTTAGATGGAGCAAAAGCAAGTGGTGCCTCCATTTAAACCAAATATATCTGGAGAATTTGGTCTGGATAACTTTGATTCCCAGTTTACCAATGAACCTGTGCAGCTCACTCCAGATGATGAGTAAGTACTGTAGAATTTAAAAAGTTTTGATAAGTCACTGAAGGAGTTATAAAACTTCATTTAATAGTTATGGTTGTAGTACCTAGATTATATGTAAAGCAGTAAATAACGTTTACTTGTGTTAGTTTGGAGAAAATTCTGTTCTGTGTCCCCATGGCTGGATTAAGTATTGTACTCTGGCATGATGTAAAAATCAACTAACAGTGGGAAAGCTGCTATAAAGAATCCGTTCAGGGAAAGATGAATAAGTGCTATTTTACAAGTTTTAGTGGTATCATCTGCAAGCAATGAACGTGTGAAGGAAAAGACCTGTTCTGTCAAGTGGTTTATTTTTGCATTACTTTAAGCCAGGATGTTTCTAGAATGCTGGGTTTAGATTGAATTTATCTTGGGTGTTCTGAAGAAGAGAAGATGCATTGTTCGGCTTGTTCAGGTATTTTAAATTGTTAGTAGTCAAGTGAGATTATCCTGGCTGAAAAGCCTTGATAAAATGCATTTTAATGTATTTGATTTGGATAGTGGGTTTGTGGTTGCTCACTCCTGGGATGAGGAGAGAAGGGCCTTTCTAGTTTGACTGAGCTACTGCTGTTCACATTTTAGGAATTTTTCTAGGGGTTTGTATAACGTTCATGTAAACACAAACAGTGAACAGTACTTTGGTACCTTAATTAGGTCTGAGATTCAACTTCCTTCTTGGTCCCTCTGTAAATGCAAATAAAGTTTAGAAAGGTTGCTGGTGCAGGTGCAGTATCTATCCTGTCCTAATGTTTTTGTTTGTTTTGGTTTTGTTGGGGGTTTTTTTGTTGTTTTTTGGTGTTTTTTGTTTTTTGTTTTTTTTTTTTTTACAAAACTGCCTGGTTTGGCAAAGTTGTAAAACTGCAAACCTTGCAAATTGCTTTGTGGGGAGAATATGTGTATGGGAGCAGCCCAGTCACTGCTCCTGGGTAGTTTTGGGTTCTGTTATCATTATAGGGGCTAGAAAAAAAAACAGTGGTAACTGTAAGGATAGAGAGTGACAAAAAAGAGAAGCGAAATGTTCTCAACTGCAATCTGCTGTACAGGTCTAAATTTTAAGACAAACTATCAGTTAATATTGTTACTTTTAAAATTTTGCTGAAGTAATGACTGTTTTTTAATCTTCACAGTGATATTGTGAAGAAGATTGACCAGTCTGAATTTGAAGGCTTTGAATATATAAATCCTCTTTTGATGTCAGCTGAGGAATGTGTCTGAATTCTCCTGGACTGTGCCAATTGTTACTCTGTTTGCTCCTGCATGGATAAACATCTCTTCATTTGGATGCACTTGCGTAAAATGAGTAACTGAACATCTTACCCTTGCCACCTAGTGTGAATTACTCACTAATTTTCTTTTTCTATTAATTGTCGTCCAGAACAGTTGTTACACTGAACCTTCGGCTGCCAGATTTAAAATGTTAAACTTTCCGACAGGCTTGCCAAACTTTTTTAATATAGAAGTTGGTCTCTGGGGCTCCTGACTGAACAGTGGGGTCTGCCAGTACAGCGTTCTGATAAAGGAAAGTTTTCTTACTGCTTTAAGAATACAAATTGTGATAGGGGATGCAATAAACTGTCATGAAAGGACTTCCATTTTTCCAGCAAGACAAGTAAGACCTTATGATTGCTGTCGTTCTAAAGCTCTTCTCTCTAAAGATCCGATTCTCCTAGACTTAGAAGTTAGAGCTGAGATTGAAATGACAGCGAGGAGAGCAGATTCTTGAGCTGAGTGGGTCACAAATGGCTGCTTTCATAGGGTGTATTGATCCTGCCTAAAAGGAGGGGATTGACTCAGTATTAGAATCAGTAGTCTTTGCTTCAAAATTGTACACCAGAAATTGTACACCAATACACAGAGAGTGCCTTTCGGAGCCCGTCCCTTTCAGTGAGGGTTGTACACGGTATAAAGCGTCAGTTTAAATAAATGGAATTCAATTAATACTTTAAAAAGTTAACATCTGTAGAGTGTAATTTAGCAGTAACAGGCAGCTAAGACTGGCAGATGCAGAACTTCATACTGTTATTTATTGCTTTTACCCTTTGTCTTAACTGTATCAGAACTGCGTACACTACAGCTATGGCCTGGATAAGGGTGTTATTTCCCCCTTTTTTTTAAAAAAAAAAAAAAAAAATCTTACTGCCATACTGTTGGAAATATGTTTGACTTTGCCAGTGGAAAAAGCACATCTAGGAAAAGATAGGTGCTGTCCACAATGACTCCTGTAACTTCTCCCCTTGTAGATGGTGATTTGTAATCACAAGCAAACTGCCAAGGTTAGTAGTAGACTCAAAGTTAATAGTAAAGCAATCGGAGTAAATTGAACAGTTCAAACTAGGGCTCTTGGGAGGTGTGACTCTTACATTTCATGTTAGTAAACAGTATAATATACAGCACAGATAATTCTTATTTTTAACGTTTAAGGAATAGTTTTGAATGTCTTAAGCTGAGGAAATGCCAAATGTGCCACTTTTTTGGTGGGGGGGAAAGGGATTTAGAGACATTGAGGAAAAGAATCTGTGTTTTGTGAGTATGGGCTCTAAGGCAAGCTAAGTGTTACTGAAAGCAGATCGAAGTATCTGTAAGCACAAGTTAGCAAACCTTATCTGAAGCTTTTAATAAGACTTCTGCTTGGTCAGTGTCTCCTTGAAAATCCTTGTGTGACGACACTGTAAATTCATAGCACAATTTTTCCGCTGTATGTTTTTTCATTTACACGTTAGCTTCAAGGAGAGAGATTGCACAAATACACGGTAGTGTCACAGTGTGGTGTTTAGTTAATATTTTTCTTTGCAGCGTGAATAGGAAACTCAGTATTGGGCTGAGTTTTCAGAACTGGGAGCTGAGTGGTGGGGCCTCAGTTTCAGGGAAGCCTTGAACCTCCGCACTGTTAAAAATCAGGTTCCCTTAAACTCAAGTTGTATCAAATGTAAAATATCGGAGTAAACCTATTTTTAAAGAGCAGCTAGTAACTTCAGCACGTTTAGTTCATGTCAAGCGAACGACTTACACGCAGTTTTAAAGTTGTGATTAATTGTTTAGCCTCTGACTTCTACACCTGCACGACTAGCTTAGACAGCAGGATTTAGCTGAAATTAAACTTGGAAGTTACTTAAAGCAAACAGGAAAGGCCTTGTCTTTACAGTGGCTTAATTTCATATGGGGTATTAAGTGGCTTTATGTATGGAAGGGCATTTCTGCTATTCATCGCAGAAGAGCAATGGAGTAAAACACTGGCTTTTGTGCTTAAAGCAAAAGTTGTTTGTTTTTATAGATAATGTCACAGAAAAGATACTTTTTCTACTTACGGATGTAACCATTAAGAATGTTGCTAAGTGACAAACAAATGACTGTAAATCCATTTTTAAACTTTAATTTTCTCCAAAGTGCCATGATTTTAACAGTTACTTTTCGCTGTTAAGCATATAGCAACTGTCATAAATATTCAGAAGGGACATTGGGTGTAAACAGTCCAGTGCAGTAGGCTTTGTCTTTTGGAGAAAGTGTCCGCATCAAAGCATGATGTATTTATGTGGAGTAACCTCCTTTTTGTATACGAGTTGGATTCTTATGGGTGCTCTGGTAGTTAATATTGCCACTACTGTTTTCCTGTTTCATGTGGAATATGGTCTTGCACGTTGTTGTGTAATCATTCCCTTTTATTTGTGCACACTTTTTACTTTAAATAAAACATTTATATTAGGCCTCTGCCTATTCACCTCAAAAACAAATACTGTGAAATGCTGGGCTTCGCTTGGGATTGTCGCCTGACCCTAAATATCCGGGTCCCACAGGAGCGTCGTTCTAATCTTGTCATTTCTTCCCAAAGACAGCACTGGGATAGACCACAGCAACCTGAGCCGTGTTCCTCAGGCACCTCTTAGAATGCAGGTCCCTCTCTAACCTGCTTTGCCAGTCATGCGTTCATCGTGCCCTGCGGAGAAAAAGCATCCTTGTAGGTTCTTTCTTTCCTTCCAACGTCAGTGATGCAACAAAAGTAAGCCGTGAGGCGTCAGTCAGCTGTGCGGGTACAGAAAGCTGCAAGTAAAATCTAAAATGCAATTCCAGCTTGCTTGACCAAAGACCTCTTTCAGCTGGAGTGTTTGAGACATCGTCTCAGCTGCCCGAGCTGGGGGGTTGGAGTTCAGAGCAAGACTCATCTGCTACAAGCTCTTCTGCATAATTTTCTTTGTTTCTTCAGCTCCTCCTCCGTGTTCTCTTAGATTTCTCACACGGAGGGCAAGGGCACTTACCTCATACCCTGCTACAGCTGCAGTATTTTAATATATCTGTATCTCTGTCTCGGTGTATCTGTATTTTAAAAGAGATTTCCTCTTGCGATCTGCCTTGTTATTAAAAGTATGCATCGGCAGCCCTAGGCAAACGCTGCAGATGGTTGCATATCTTAAATGCTTAACCTCCCCCCACGCACGCTCCTTGTTTCTGTTCAGTTTGGTGGCCAACTGCTCTCGGCTCAGTCTGAGCAATTGTTTATGTTAAGACACTCTATAAAAGAAATTAATAGCTCGTATCATCTATATATACTTGATGCTCTAACTGCGAAGCATGCATCCTCACTTCATGATGGACGGCATAAGCAGTTTAAGCAAGAAAAGTATCTGAAATTGCCTATAGATTACTGATGTTTTTCCTGGGAAGAGGGAGTTGGGGATTGGAGTTCCTTTCAGAAAAAAGGGAGTTTTATCATATTTTTCATTTCCTTGAGAAGAGTTCTGTTAGGGTTTATTTTAAGACTTCCCCCCCACTTAAAGGGATCTGAACTGCATACTTGAAATGTGTGATTGTACCATTATATCACCAACGATTGAAGACAGAGACGCATCTACCTCTGGGGTCTGTTTGGCTTTTGTGGGAGGTGGGGGCTTCTTCGGGCATAAACAGAACCAGGAATCTGCTGCCTCTGCCTTTGACTTCTAAGCCATAACAAAGTGTCTGGGCTTTACCCGCCTTGGGCTGGGTGGGGAAGCACCTAGCTGACAGCTGAACTTTGATGGTGGCTTTAAGATGTAGAAACGAAGTTCAAGTCCTTTGTTAGCTGTGGTGTTTTGTACAGAACTGTTCCCAAAGTAACTGGCCTGGAAGAGGTGGTGTGTGCGGAAATCTTAACTGTTCGTGCTTTGCCTGATTACGGATCTTGCAGTATCTCTGATACAGGGTGTTACTTAATCTGTCACAGCAGGTTTCACAAGAGTGCTCTTAAGTATTACAACTTACCCTTAAAAATGGCCACTAAAATGATGTTTTCTTTAAAATATTGCCCTGGTTTCGGCCAGGGCTGAGCTAGTTTTGTTTCCAGCAGCTCCTGTGTTTTGGATTTAGCGTGTGAAATGCAGTGACAGTGCGCTGCTGGTGTTGGTTGTTGCTGAGTGATCAAGGACACTTTGCAGTTTCCCAGGTTTTGCTGATGTGCAGGTGCAAACCCTTGGGAGGGCACAGCCGGGATGGTTGATCCAAACTGGCCAGAGAGAGTTTTCCATGCCACAGACGGCATGGCCGGTGTGAGGGAGGGTCGGCCGGTGGCGCCTTTCAGGTTTCCCTTGTTGCCTTTGTTGTGCCCTTATTTTCCTTTTGTTCGTTCATTTTTATGTTTTTTCCCTCCCTCTCTCTCTGGAACTGGCTGTTCTGGGACGGCTGCAGGGGAATATCCCTGCTCCTGGCTGCTGCTCGGGACGGGCTGTGTCGGTCGTCAGGTGGTGAGAAATAGCGTCGTTCATTTTATAGATATTGCTATCCTTATACATTATTAGTAGTATTAGTATTATCACTATTAATGTATTTTTATCTTTTTCTTTGCTGTCCTGGTGAACTGTTTTTATCTCAAGCCACAAGTTTTCCTTCTCTCCGATTCTCCTCCCCTACCCTACCAGGGAGGTGGGGGGTGCGCGAACGGCTGGTGTTCGGTTACCAGCTGGGGTTAAACCACGACAAGTAAGTAAGCTGCTATCTTCAGAGAAGAAAATGCAGAAATTTTTGTTCTCCGTTCACTGTTACATTGTGCTCTTTAGCACCTTTAGAGACTGTGTATATGGAAACACTTTTTAAAAAAATGCTTCTTTCTGTAGAAAACCCCCTTTGTTCATAAATAGGCAACTTGAATCTTATTCCCAAAAGCGTGTCACAGTTCTCTACATGCTTAGCAGTTCCACAAGCAGTTTTGTATCTATGTTAACCAGCCCAACTGAAAGATCATTTTACTTTGATATATGGTATTTGGCACTTCACTTTCTATGCAGCAGTTTTAAGGATTTATTTTTATTTGCACTTAGAAATGCAGATTAGTTTGTCTCCTCCTTGCCCCTCTCCCTAGTGTGCGAGTGGAAGAGGTATCGGCAGAAGAGGTGGCCTGCGAGGAACTCAAAGGGGCATGTGTGTGGGGAGGATGGGTCTCACTCTCTTTTTAACCACCCTTTTTATGCTTTGTGATATTTTGGAGGTGGTCTGCTTGGTCTCATCTTAGAAATACATGAAATAAAAATTACATACTTCCTAGGGAACCTCTTGATTTCCTCTATATTGTTATATATCCCTCATTTTTTACCTTATCCGAAAAGGAAATTTTTGCAGTCAGTGTTTAGTAGTAAAGTAAGAAATTATGTTTTAAATAACAACTCTTCTACAGGTCTGACTTAAACCTCTGCCTCAGTGTTGAACCTAAGGTGTTGGATCCAAGCAGTGAGGGTGCTATTTGTGAATTGCGTTTTAAGGCGAATTAAATGTTTATTTTGTAAGCTTCCAAAGAGCTTCAGTGCTTCTTGAGCATTCAGAGGAGTTAATAATAAAAGTCATTGCGCTGTTAGTGCTATTGATTACATTTTGCAAAGGTCTGTAACTCAGGCTTTAGTTGTACAGTGTCTTTGAAACTGCTTTGCAGTCAACAGTAGAAGTTGTAGGCAGAGTTAACATCTTTTTTTAGACAATCCTCTACCTACAAACTTTGTCTTACATTGCCTGATTACTGTAGCTCTATAGCAACACTATCGTTACAGCACAATAGTTACCAGAATTTGCAACCTGAAATGGAAAATGTGCGGCAGAACTTGAAAACCCCAAATTAAACAATGCCACTGAATTCCTAAGCTTCCATGACATCAGTAGGTCTAATAAAAGATGTAGTATCTGCCTACATACGTTGCTCTCCTTATATCCGTAGATCAGTCCAGCGCTGGTGTTAGAAATCTTGCATTTTCTTCAGTAAATTTAAAATGGAAATATGACATAGTGTGTTTCACTGATGGGTATTTGAAGAGAATTTTTTTTTTTTATCAGATCCTAAACTCCTAGAGGCTGGAGAACGTCCAGAGAATTGTATCACAGGTCCATGTCTTTCAGGATCAGCTCCAAAAGCTGGTAGATCCAGAAATCTTGTTTTATTCTTCTATATTGTTGTGGCTTTTAAGCAAACCTTGTCTCTGCTTAAACAAGTACAGTGTGTTAGCAGTCCTCACTTAGTTTTCCATAAAGCTATTTGTTGTCCTACCCTCAAACATTTCATTGCAGAAGAATAAAGAATTAAACAGAACTTGAACAGACAACTGAGATAACACGAACGCACTTTTGCATCTTCTCCATCTCTTCTTTCCTTGGGCTGCCCGCCCTGCACAAAAGCCGTTCGCATTTTTGTGCGAGGCTGGCGCTTGTACTCTAGCAACTGCTTTACTCTTGTACTGTTTGCTTCACTCTAAATGGAGAAAAACTACCAATATTTATAAGATTCTTCTGCAGAACCGTTACACGAAGCAATCCTCTTTTCTGAGGCTGGAAACGCTGCGGAAGCATTTCATGCAGCAGGCACAGTGAGAGGGTGCTCGCGCAGCCTGCAGCAACACAGTTCCGTGGGACCAAAGAACGGCGTTTATGAAAAGCACCAGGGTACTGCACGTCGCTGTACAATGCTGGAATTCACTGAGGCGTGTTTATAGCCCTTCCCTGCTTTGAGACGTACAGACAACAAGCCCAGGTATAAAGCTGCACATTGAGGTGGAATGGAGGGTGTTTATTAATCACCGTGTGTTGCTAAATTAGATCAAATGCTGTTGGATGCCGAGATTCAGAGTAGGTTTATGGTCCAACATCCATCAGATTTTGTTAAATACACACATCCCATTTGTGGTGAATCTCAAGTGGCTGGAAAGTAGAGAGGGGTCAGTCCTGATCATCCTTCAGTTCCTGAAACTCGAGTGACGCGTAGAGCCCGACGCTTCTGTAGCTGTACGTTTCAGCTGCGGTGCTGCTGCGAGGGAGGAGTGGCGAGGACGAAGTCTGCCCGCAGGAGCTGAAGGCAGCAGGATAAATGTAAGTAAGGAAGAACTGCCCGTAATGGTGGTAGTTATTACCATAAATGCTCCCCGAGGAAAGCCCAGTCAATCTTCAGTGATTGCAATAAAAATAGAGAAACAAAATGAGGATGGAAAAGGACAAATTGTAGACTCTTAAAAGGGGAAGACCCCTGCATTTCTCCAATACCTGTGTTCTGCCCCAATATTAAATCTTGGTTCCAGTTTTGGGGAAGATTTTATTTCTACTTTTGGCCTACATGTAATGGAAGGAATTTATGCCTCCCCTTCCATTGCTGTTTTCTCTAGCCCGTGAAAAGAGAAGTTCTGTTTTTCTGTAGGCATTCTGTGAAATGTCTGTTTCAAGCAGCTGCAAATGAAAGAGCACATGATTTCAAGAAATGGGGAGGTTTACATCCCCCAACAAAAGTAAGGCTTCCCTTTGGTTCCCCCTGTGTTTTACTGCTGCCATATTGCAGCACTCACAGGCAGAAGGCTTTCCTGCAAACAATGATCCTCCTCATTACGACACCTTCCGCTGGCTATAAAAACTGAGGCTGTGCTTTATTTCAGTTTTATTATTCCTTCATTTGTACCTGAATTCTTTAATAATAGAAAGGTCAAGTGATTTTCTTTAGGTTTTTAAAAATAAATACAATATTCTTGTCTTTGTGATCACAGTTATTGTTGAAAGCCCAGGCACTGCTATTTATACAGTTATTCTAAACTGCATTCTAGTACTTAAACTGTCAGTAATTTCTAATTTTTGCAATATAAAGCACCCTGGGTCCCACAGATTGCACTAGCTGCTGTGCAAAGACAGAGCAGGAGAGCTCCTACAGCTGTGACCATCTAAGGTCAACGTCAAGGGCAAGACCTGCCCCCAGAGTAACATCAGTACGCCCCGGTCACTCCTTGCCCAGCCGTCGTCGGAAGGGAAGGCTGTAGGTGCCGCAGCTGACGCAGGGTTTAAAAGCGAGTTAGGTGACTCGCGAAGCAGCTTTGCAGCGATTCTCGAGGGCCCCTCCATCAGTAAGCCCTGCCAGCCCAGAGGAAATCTGAGCGTATCAGAGGTGCGAAGTCAAGGATTAAAGTGCATCGACCGCCTCCCGATCAGCTGCTCAGCAGCGTGGTAGCCTTCGGTTGCTCTGTGCTAGTCCTTCTGGCGCGGGGCTAGGAAATGAGAGAGAGGGAACCTGTGGGCAGCGCTGGCCAGTGCTAAGCGGTGCCTGGTGCTTGTACAACTGCCCCATTTTCACGTGCTCCCCTGTTACACTCACGTTGCATCAAAAGATGTAACTGCACGGGATGAAAGGCGACAGCAAATTGGATTGTGCCTTAATCTCTGCCGTCTTTCCAAGGGTCTAAACCAAAAAGCTTTAGGCTCCTTGCAGACAGAAGAAACTCGTAATACCTAAATTAGTTGTACAAAGATTAAGCAGTCCCTGAGGAGCATCTTTCCCTTCCAGCAACAAGCCTGAAGCGGCAGAGGCCTCTCACGTAACCCCCTCTTGACAGAAGCGACCGCTCCGTTCCCCAGCCGGGCTCCTTCTGCGCCTCAGCCTCTTCTCGCTGCCGGCGCCTCGCCGGGAGCCCG
>JMFS01101090.1:0-27268 GCA_000699545.1 Podiceps cristatus | reverse complement strand
TAAATCACGACATTCACATTGAATTTTTTTTCTGTTTTTATCTATCAAGAAGTCCCTTACTTTGCCAGCACTTTCAGTACAATTTATGGTGCTTTGCCTGGAGAGAAGTTTTAATTCACTACGGCACATAAGCACATACTTAAATATAGGTTCCATTGATTCTTTTTCATCTCCACAGGTAAATTAATGTTATGTAAAAAAAAAAAAAAAAAAAAAAAGCTGTTGGAGCAGACTCTTGGGATATTTTGAGGTTTCTTTTCCACACCTGCTTCCATCAGTGCCATCACAAGAAGTGCATGGCTGGGAAAATGTAGCATCCTACATTGAAAATGAAGTCTGGGAAACTGGAACCAATTTAGAGAAACTCTTGTGATATCTAACAAGGGGTGTGCCCAGTATCTCTACAGAATTATAGTAAACAGGATAGGAAGTAGTCTTGAGTTGTCATCTAGGCAAGGAGAAGTAGGAGAAACAAACTCCATCTTATTTTCTGTTTAGAGTTGCAGGGCTCTATCTTGCTGAGGGTGCCTGTCCTATTTCTCTTTCCCCGTTATCTTTCACTAATGGAAAAAAGATGCCTTCATTACGTCACCCTCCTCTAGCAAAATACTAATTTGCAAGCTACAGTAGAAATATTTTTTATGAATTGTAAACTGGACTACATTGTTAACATCAATAGAAGAAGAACTTGCAACATCTTATTGGACTGGGAGTGTGTATGAGACAGAGAGAAAGGTGATCGAGATGCCACTGTTGTTTTGAAGCTACCCATTGTACAGTATTTTACATATAGTTGTCATATAAATATTTTCTGTACCTTCTTATCAAAATTTTTTTCAAGTGATTGTAATTTTACTGGTTGTTATCACATGAAGGAATGTGCAAAACCACCCAGCTCAGGGTCTCCATTCCCTCCAGGCACTTGGTATTCTGCTGAGAGTGGATGGTCTTCAGTATTGTGTCCAAGTCTTAATTCATGTGTGTGTTTGCAATCTGTAAGTATTGCTTTGTGGTCTCTGCAGCAGATGCCCTTGTCTTTATGGGCTGCTGTATGAGCAGCATAATCAATATACCAGCTCTTCTCCTAGCTTTGCATGGCTGTCATTTTCCTGGGAATATTCATATTAAACTGATGCAGAAAAACATTTGCTGTTGGATGAGAATTTGATTACCCAAATACAAGTTCTTCTTTTCCTCCAGCTTGATCACTCCTGGAAGTTTTGTCAGTTCTAGTGGAGGTCTTGAACTGTCCAGTTGTATCCTTTCTTTCTTTGTGCTTTTTAACTCGGTGATTCTCAGTACACTGCTACCTGCAGAACTGCTGAACTGCATGTACTAGTTGTACTGGTTAGCTGCAACTACCACCTGCACGTTTAGAGTGCTCTTTATTCAAGGTTTGCTGATATACATGCCTGTAGTGGCTGGCAAGTACTTTTGAGGGATGGCTCTGATCCACTGATTCAATTGCAGACCATTACCCTAGATGAAACCTCCATCTGATTTCTAACCTTCGTGCTTGCTCTGAGACCTAGTTGTTAGTTGAGGTATTGTACATCAGGGTTCAATAGTCATTGAAGACCCCGTCGGCAGTGCAGCATGCTGTCGAGCTGTGCTGTCCTGGGGGGATGCTGCAGCCCACGTCCAGCCCTTCGCTGCCTTTGTAGCAGCCTCATTCTAGGAGTTTTGAGAGAGAGAGAGACAGAGAAACTGCTGGAAGCAGTAATTGCCCCTCTTCTTCTGAGCACAGGCATCGACTGAAAGTTTTACCTGAAGACATGTGTCCAAAGGAGATTGTTTTTTCACTCTGGTAATTGTGTAGTTAAGCCAGTTATCAAAAGTGGAGTTGATCAGCATGCATCATTGATTTCTAACCTGCCTGTCGTTACACTCTCTGAGAAAGATGAATTAAATCCCACTGTAGATTACTCAGAGGGCTGAGGACTAAGAAAAAAAAAAAAGACATACAATGCCTAGCTGTGAAAAAATTATCTTGAGGAACATGCGTCTTGCCTCTGATGTGTACAGAAGCGTAATTCCCATGAGAAATATCAGAAAGTTGAAATAATACAAAACCATTTTAAATTGCACATAAAAGTCTCTGAAAATGACAAGTTGACAACTTGAAACAATTTTGAGATCCTTCCTGCCAACTCTCATTTCTCTCCTGCTTCTTCATTTGAAGACAGCTTCTCGCCCACAAATGTCTTCAAAAGGTTCTTGGCAGATTGAGCATCCCAGAGCACAAAAGTTTTGTCTTTACCTTCACTTTGTCTCAGCACAAAATAGCTGCCTTTCACCTCCGGTTTAAGAGTAAAAAGGTTTAAAGACTAGTACAGTATTCCTTGCACATGCAAATCTGCCTTTGAAACACAAACACAAAATACTGGTTTAGTGCTTTTCTTGAAGTGTGACAAAGAGCTGGAGGATATGAGCGTTTGAAATTAGCATCCCCAAAGTAAGCTGTGGGTGTTCCTCATCATGAGGTGCCTGTAGGAAAAGTAACTGATACGTATATTCATATTGATGTATATGAGAGACTAAGCAATCTCTGTGTGCTGCTGGCAAACTCCTGCTAGACAGAGATTTTCACAAGTCAGGTGTCAAAAGAAAATCTATGACATAGAGGCCATATGTATTCATGGACAAAACTCCAAAAGTCTTTTTAGTTTGACATTATTCTAAACCATAACTCTAGTTTGAGTTATGCTAAAAGTTATGTTCACAGCCAGTGTGAACATGAGGCATTGCCAGATACGCTGCTTTTTTGCACTGCGGGCCTTTCCAGACAAATGCTCTTTGCCGCTCTCTTAGAGAGAGTATTTATCTGCATATTAACTTGATTCTACTTAACCCAAGGATGTGCATAGGATCTTCCACATCAGTTTTAAGATCGCTAATAATTTTTTGTCCGTAAGTACTTAGGAGCAAACACTGATTACATTCTAGGCTCACCATAGAGAGAGAAAAATGGATGTTTTTCACACATTTTTGCAACTTACAAAATAAAGAGCAAAGAGTAAAAATAAAGAGTACTCGGAACTGCATATGTGGCATATTCACTACTATTTCAATGAAATAATTGAGGTTTCTAAGTACTTAAGTAACTTTTGAGAGCACGATTTAGCTGTTTGAGTCACTTTGCAGCGTCTGGAAACACTTTTCCTATTGATACTAGTCAGCAATTATTGCAAACCGTCTTTGTGATTTCAGATGTGGTGGTGCAGTGGTGTACACAAGGAGACCTACTTGCAGTAGCAGGCATGGAGAAACAAAGCCAGCTGCTTGACCTCAGCAATGGGTCCCTGTTGAAAAGCGCACTTGTCAAGTTCTACAATGTGCGCGGGGAACATATCTACACTCTGGAGACACCTGTGCAGGTAGGATGTATTTTTTCAGTCAGTTCTCAATGTTTTACTGACATACTTTTCCCACATTAGCTCATTGGTATAGACTTGCAATGTGAAAACGGTTGCAAAACACCCTGAACACATTCTAAAATACGAAACAGATGAAAATTGCACTATAAATAATTATTATTTGCATTAAGGTGGACATCCAAGAGTGCATCTGATTGTAAGGCCCACTGTGCTAGGTATTGTGCAAATATATAATGAGAAACAGTTCTGTCTCACAAAATTGTTGGGCCATGAACAGACAAGACAGAAAAAGGAAATTCTCTTGGTTTACGGATAAGTGACTGAGGAGAAAAAAAATAGATAACTTGCTTGATGTTGTAGCAGAGCCAAGAGATGGACAAAAATATTCTAAGTCCAGTATCATAACTACAAGATTATTCTTTGTTATTGCTGTAATTTTCTAATGTACAATCAGTTGATCTGATGCAATACTTCACTTTTTATGGCATCAGATGGAGAAAGATGAATCAGAAAGTATTGTTTCTGTTCCCGCCTTCTGTACAGGCTTTCACTGTAACCTCGGTCATGTTACTTGACAAGTAAATGTCAACACATGGTCTGTGTGCTGCTTAGGAGCACAACATGCTTCATAGGTCTTCGCTGATATTTCAGAACCCAGCTGAATGTCTATCTGCAGTTTATTTTATTTTCTACAGAATAGGGATGCCTCTGTTCTGATTTTTGACTGTGACTGGTGAAACGTAATTAATTTATAATAGCTTTGAAATCTAAATATGAAGGAAAATGCTATAGATCTATTTACTTAATTATGTTTAATGATGATACCATTTATTATCATTTTTTCTTTCAGTACGCTGATCTGGGATGGATACAAAAGGATGACGTAGTAAACCAGCTGCCAAGCTTTTGTGTTTGCTTACGTTTAGCATTAACCTGTGCTTATTAACATTAGCACTCTAATTTAGATAGAATTCTTTAGTTTTGTAATGTATGAAATAACAGTCTCTAAAGCCAACACAGTGACGTCTAATGCTGATTTAGGTACCTAAAGGACTTAGCTGTACACACAGATTTATTGTCTTAAACATAGCCCTTTCAGCAAAGTAGCACAGCCCTTTTCTCTCTGGATCAATTCTAGAGAAAACATATTTATACCAGTTGCTTATTCCCAGACCAGGTAAAAACCAAAGTTTGTTCTGTTACTTCAATACCAAAATACAGTATGTCCACGTTAGCTGTTGAACCAGTCGAACGCCCTGGTGCCAAGCTGTGAAATCAAGTTGTGGTTTGAGCATCAGAACTGGTGGGGTCAGGTTGTCTCAAGGAGGGTGTGTGTGTGCAGGCTTTTCTCTTACTGCTTTGTTCCCAGTAACCTCAAACTCCTCTTTATTTAAATACCTTTATCTCCTCTAGTTCTCCCTATATTGCTTCAACTTCTTTTCGTATTTTCAGCTCTTCTCCTTTCTCCTCTACTTAATCAGCTGGGAGAAGGCACTATTGCAGCTGACGCGAGGGCTAATTATTCTGCCATTATACAAGTACTTATAGCGCAACTGACAGGTCATACAGAACAGGTAACTGCCAAGTTCATACCGCAGTATTTCTCATAGTGAAAATACTAACATGAGCCTCTCTGCTCTTTCCAGCTGCCAATTTTCACTGAAATTGCAGCATTTTAATATCATGGAGATTTCTTCCCCCATTGTCAACTTCAGATGAAAAGCCAACAGCTTTAGAAGTTGTAAGCCAGGTTGGAAGTGAAGGATGGTGGGGGTCAGGGGGTGGCAACCACCACCTAACAGCACAATCATGGAGTCTCATTTCCTTGGAAAACCAGAATAAAAATAACATTCAAACTGATATATTTATGTTTATTAAAAGGCCGTGTGTGTAAACCTGCCTAAAATTAGAGCCACTCCTCTTCTCTTATTAGTCAGTGTTTATTCTCTTCGTTTAGTGCATCTAAATTCATATTTACTCAGCTGCAGGAGGAAGTGAGGGGTCTTTCAGAAGGACACCTGTACACCCTCGTGTGGACTTTATGCCTCTGTGTATTTGAGTGCTGGTCTAGCGGTATTACCAGCTAAGTGACAGGTACGCTAGAACATTGCTAAATATTTGGTTTACTAACAAAACCAGATAAAAACTGCTGTTGCAAAAAAATTGCTAGTAACTTTTGTTATTCTTTGCTTCTGCTCCAAAGATGCATATGCAAAGATGACAGAGTGACTCAGTGGTCCCAGTAATTCGTCTGATGACAAATTCATCAGAGTAAATTAATTAGTTTTCTGTACTGTGACATTCAGCCTTGTAATGGGATTTTATAAAAGTCATCACTGGTTAGTGAAGAAAAAGAATTAAAGAAACAAAAAGAATGCACTCATCTCAAACTCTTCTGCAAAACTGTTTCAATGTGTGACTGGAAAAGCACATTTATTCTAAATGGCCATTGTTCTCAATATAAAGGTCAAAAAAGTAAAACAGCAACAAACAGAAAATAGTGGATTATGGGTGCAAAACTGATTTTCAATGTGGTCCTTTGTCCCAAGTCTTTGATAAAGCTGATGTCTGAAAATTTTATCAGTAAAATATACCAAACTGTTTTTGTTTCTGCTGTTCATCTGTCCTGTCTTTGGTAGGATATTCAGAAAGCAGGAGATTTTATTGGTTATAACAAAACTCAGCCTAAAACTGATGTAGGATTTATATGCACCTTGGCTGGAATGTTACCTAACATAAGGTCTCCGCAAACCCCAAGGTAGAACAGATTTGGGTACTGAAGGTTACTCATCTTGATGATGACTGTTGTCATGGATCCCTTCAAGGTGTTTTATATGCCGCCACCTCCTCCAGCTTCAATATGGTTTTGGCATCCTCTGTCTCATCTGATTAACTCTCTTAAGCTCTTACCTTCAGCATAGGATTTTATAGTTCATAAACCTAGTTTGCTGACTATGAAACCCTAGACGGGGAAATCACACTTCTCTAGAAGTATCCAAATGAACGCAGTAGCTTTGCATGAAAAGCAACGTTCATAAACAGAGCGGTAGAGCTAGCGTGGTGTAACAGTCTCTCATTTCCTGCTCTGGGGCTTCAGCCTGCCACCCTGATGTGCTGCAGGAATACATTTGCAGAATATAGTGGAAAGAGCTGAAAAAGCATCGGTTAGGGTTGGGCAAATATTGAACTTCTGCTACACCGAATCAAACTGTTTTGAACCTTGAAAGAATGATGAAAAACTTTCCCAAGTGACTTCAGAAAGTCACACCAGACTTTTACCTTATTGGAAGCAGTTCTATGAAAACTGAGTCTACACTGTGACACCAAAGAGTCGATACTGGTTATGTATTTTATACAAAGAGCATATCTTAAAGGCTGTTGATCAGCTGATAGCTATTCAAAAATATACTATCAATTTTTCTGTAAAACTTAGCTCTTACTACACTCACCCTTGTGTACATGAACACTGATCTGATGTACCAAAAATATGCCCAGTTCTTTTAGCTGGCAGTTTTTTCATGGTCCTACTTTTTCAACATTTAAAAATGTGATTACAACAGCAGGCTACCCTGCTGGTCATATTTTTTTTATTGGAAGAATGTTGATTTCTTACGTGATTTGTTAAATCCTCACAACCTTTCCCTGGCATCAATCAGGGAGAATAATAACTCATTCAAGAATGTTTTGCAGTCTTACTAAAATTGTTTACCAGAAACGCTGAAACCCAGTTCTGTCACTTCAGAATTTTTTGTCTGATCTCCAGTCAGGTTTTTTTATCAACTAACCATACCTGCTGTTGCATCTGAGTGGATACGGCTGCTTCCTATCTTCCCATTTGAACTTTAAACAGAGGAGTCTCCTATAGGATCACTTCAAAATTACTTAACTGCCAACTTAAACCTGTTGAGTTCACCTGGTTCAAAGTTGTGGCTTATATTTTGATTCCTCCTTTGCTTTTTTATCATTTTCTTTTTTTATATGTCCCAGAGAGGACCAGGGGAACAAGAATGTGGATTTAGAAACCCTGATGCTGATCTCATCCATACACCTATAATTCTACAGTAAATTTACTTTAGCTTATGATTTTATACCACTGTGCAACTGGTATAAGAACAGATTAAACCTCAAGTGCAACAAAGAAGGAGGATAAGGGTGAATTGGACCTCACATGTTCCAGAATCAGTTGTACAGGCAAGAAGATTAGATGCAGAAAAACTGTAATAGTGTTTTTATCAGTGTAATATTTTTAAGCCCTAATTCAAAGTGGTGTTCCAAAGGCTAAATCTTTTGGGGGGAGGTTTCCAGGAGTCTTTGTGAAGAAGATCCACTTGCTCTATACCTGCTGATGCCGGCAGCAGCCTTTGCAGCATTTCACAGGCTGCTCCTCTGCTGGAAATGTCCCAGCATCTGAATGGATAGATTAAGGATGCTATGATCCTGCAGAAACCTGGTAGTTGTATAAAAGCTGTTTTACTAAGGCCTGAGAAGGAGGGTGCAATCTTAGGTTAAATTCAGATTAAAAGGCTTTGAGAGAAGAGGCTGCCTTTTATGTTCCCCAGCTGAGCTGACCTTTTCTTTATTTATTTCACATAGAGTGTTCGAGTTTGTTGCTTCTGAATTAATGATGCGTTTCACTTCTATCGTGTGAAATGAATCCTATGTAGTTGTTATTGGATGGCAACAAAGCTTCAAGAGTTTATTTTCTTACAGAAAGAGAAACAAAAGCAACAGTTTAGAACTAGCTAGTGAAACATCTTTTGGGTTATCAGTAAGGATCTGATTATTTTCCATATAGGCCATAAGATATCTCTGACTGCTGCAGAAACGGATTGTGATCAGGACTGGAAAATGGAGACACTTGTCTAAGCAAAGATTCATTCTGCTAAAATGGAATCTCATCTTTGTATTGAAATGTTAAAAAAAAAATACTGCAGAAACAGAGAGGATATAAGAAACATCTGTAAATCAAATAAGAGTTTGCTACATGACAAATCATATAAGGCCACAGCAGTGTAATTTCAGACCACATCATAGTCCTTATTGCTTTTATCACCATCAATTCTTACTAGTTAATATTATTGCCACTGTAAATATGGAGAACAGAAGAATGAAGAAGTTAGGTTATGTACCAGGTCGCCACTGCACCTTCCAGTTTCTTGTTGAGAAAAGCAGAAGGAAAAATGTGTGTCTCCACATCAGCAGTCTAAAGTGAGAGCAAGCAGGCAACACACGTCAAGAGTTTTACTTACACATACCATTCACTAGGTACTATTTTGCCGTTGGGTTCTTTCTCCCGAGAAAAATCTTGCTTGTTGCTCAGCTTTCTGCCCTAGAATACTGTTTTTATTTCATTACCGGTGGGACTCCCAGTGCCACCAGACATGGGATTAGTGCAAGCAGCAGGCAGGCCCCATGGCTTGGGATTTCTGAGCTCAAGGCAAGCAGCAAGAATCAGCTTGAACAATGTTTTCATTGACTGAACTGCATCCAAGCAATGAAGGGTGTATAAATTATGTTCTCTCCTGTAAGAGAGACAGATAAGTGACTTGCAAGAAACAACCACAGAGCTTGAGCAGGAATATCCATCCCCACGTGCTTTTCTGGGAATGGGAGTCGATGTCCCAGCTGAGGATACTGATTTGTGTAGATGTAGCTGACTTTCCAGCCCACTCTGAAAAAAAAGACAAAAGAGCTCCCTGTTGGACACTTTTGGAGATGTGTTTTCAGTCACTATTTCTCCTGATAAAATATCTCTTTTTTTTTTGTCCTTTAGCCAGTTATATCTAATTGTCATAGAGCTGAATCCTATATATATGTGTAGAAGTTCAAGGGGCTTTCCATGATTTTTTTTTCCCCTACATGTTTGTATTTAAGCCCTGGAATTCATTTATGTATTTACAGTTTGTGCTGAGATTTTTCAAAACCTGATGGGATTTTTATAGACAAAGTGAAATTAGAAATTCTCATTAGACATTGTATTTGTAGCTTCATTTCTTTGTTCCTAGCAGAAAAAAAACCCAAGTGTGCAAACATGGAAAATGACGTTCTCCACGCTAGAATCTGCTTGTTCATTTTCTAACAGGTGCAATATGGGTATCAACAACTTTTCTCCTTCCGTTTTTTTTGGTAAAGGATTGCAAATAAGTGGATGCTTTATGAGGAGTAATACTTTTGTGTTGGATATTGGAGTTCAATTATTTTTTTCTCAGCAGAGTCTGGAAGGAAAGCTGTGGCCAGCTCATAACTGACTTGCTGCAGTAATTGATTCATATCCCTTGTCCATCAAGGGGTGGGAAGCATAGTTATTGAAAAATATTATTGGAGCAGTACATTTAAAGGTCAGGTCAGATCTGGCATTTGGGTGATCTTTTATTTCTGCAAGCCTGTAATGACAGGCTCATGTTGCCTGAACCTCATCTTAAATCTTAGCCCTTCACCGTAAACGAAGTGTTGCTGGATATTAGGCTTGAGAAGTACTGGGGGTCTAACCATTCCATAGAAGAGGAAGGCAAGGTGAGCCCGGTGAATCAGTAAGCAAAGACAAACCAGTATGGTACAAGCACTCTTTGATGAGATTAAAAATGTTAAAACATGTGACAGGTGTGGGGAGAATAAATGTACAAACGGAAGAGTGGAAAATGTCATGAATTACAAACACTGCAACACTTGTAGGTATTGTGTGTGTGTGTATTTAAACATGCACCCATTCATGTATTGTTTACATAAAAATACATGAAGAAATATAAGGGAATCAGACATTCAGAAGTTTAGAAGATGGCTGAACTATGGTTGCCTGTTGGGGAAACCATGGTGAAATGCAGGGAGGAAATGTCTGTCCTGACTTTTACTCTTCCTGAGCTCCACAGTGCTGTGTTGCCAGAGGTCCCACCTAGCATTTCAAAGCTTATGAAGAAACCGTTCCTTGGGAATATGTTTAAGATTGCAAAGGTTCTTGCACTGCTGCTATCTGCATCTCTGCTCTTCTCTGGTTTCATTTGACTATTTGGATGAACAGAGGCCTATCTGGATGTGATATATTGGGTTATAATAGCTGGAATGCTGGACTTCATGGTAGGGCTGTTTGAGTGTGCTGCACTGGATTATGATAGCTGGGTTATTAGACTTTTCTTCTGGCATTAAGCTCTATCCAATAAATAAGCATTTGTGTGCTAAGTCACATACTTGTTTGTTCCTTCACCGTATTTATAGGTAAGCTTTAGGTGATGCAAGGCGAACAGAAGGATGCGGTTTGGATCCCACAGTAATGATCAGGTAGATAGCTCTGCCCATGCTGGAATTCAGCCCTTGAGGAAATCAGGGTGACTTCTACTAGTGCCTCTCTCGGGCTGTCATATAGTAGATGTGGCAGGGACCTAAATTGTGTCAGTACCTTTTCACTTGCATTTATTTTGCAAGCAGCTTGAACTGTCTCATTACTGCCAGCCACTATGAGGGCTGAGCCACACTCTCAAGTCATGAAAATACCAATCAGTAAGGGGTACTTTATGTGCTCTCTCATCAAATTTAAGGCTCTGTCCCACAGATTATGGTTATGACAAGCTAGGTAATAATTATTGATGGTACACAAAGGATTTATCAATTCTTTTGAAGTTCTCCACTCCAAAATGTCTTTAGCAATTGCTGTGAAAATCACAAGGTTCATATGTTGCTGCTTTCCATTTGCATATCAGTCAGCCTGAAGGCTTGTGCCTCCGTGGCAGTGTGTGTGTGTGTGTGGTGTTGCCTGGATGTAATGAAAATGAAGCTTCCTCATTCCTCCCGCTTGAAAACCAATATTTTTCTTGAAATTTAAATCTAGGATAAGATGACATAGCAGCAAAGATCTTTTCTCTGAAAAAGTTGTTTCATCCAACCCTTTATCTTGATGATAGACATTGATATAGTGCTGTGCAGCTGCATTCTACTTTATATCATTCACATAAAAAAATCTTGTCCCAGTTTCTCACCTTTAAGCATTTGGAACTTGTAACTGAAGGGAAAGCTTTTTTCCCCAGACTAGATTAGTAACTTCTGGGCTGATCTAACCCAAGTATCTGGGTACTGTATTACTAGAGAGGAGTGGATGAAAGTTACTAATGATGGAGCCTTGAGCCTTGTCTTCTGTATAGTTAATTTTTGCTTGGTGCATGTTGTGAAGAGCAAAGAGACCCTGACCTTTCAATAACTACAGTTCATGATTTAGATGAAAACCATGTTTGCTTAAACTTTTGAGTGTAATGGATTGTGAAAAGAAGGGAGCCCTTCACAGGAAGGAGTTGTTGTGGTTTGATCCCAGTTGGCAACCAAGCACCATGCAGCTGACAACTCACTCCCCCCTCTCCCAGTAGGATGGGAGAAAGAATCAGAAAAAAAAAACCAACAAAAAAACAAAACCAAAAAACCTCATGAGTTGAGATAAAGACAGTTTAATGGGATAGCAAAGGAAGAGAGAATAATGATAATGATGATATATGAATATACCAAACAAGTGAGGCACAATGCAATTTCTCTCCACCTGCTGACCGATGCCCAGCCTGTCCCTGAGCAGTGACGCTCCCCAGCCAACTCTCCCCAGTTTATATTCCGAGCGTGACGTCATATGGTAGGGAATATCCCTTTGGCCAGTCTGGGTCAGCTGTCCTGGCTGTGCCCCCTCACAGCTTCTTGTGCACCTCCAGCCTCCTCATTGGCAGAGCATGAGAAACTGAAAAGTACTTGCTTAGTTTAAGCACTGCTTAGCAACAAATAAATCGTCAGTGTGTTATCAACATTAATCTCATCCTAAATCCAGAACACAGCACTACACCAGCTACTAGGAATAAAATTAACTCTATTCTAGCTGAAACCAGAACAAGAGCAAACCTTTTGTAGTTCACTGATTACAGCCTGCTGCACAGTATAGTATGCAAGTTTCTTCTTTACTTTGTGTTGTTTATATGTGTAGAGATAGTGGCTGCGGGATTGAAGTTCCATACAGTATGTGTACATACACAAACACAGATGCCTTGTAATGCAGAAAGCAAAAGATGAGAGGTGGATACAGCTAATGCTCATGAAGGGCAAAAGTAATAGTGACAGAGCTGTAAGAGGTCATGACAGACTGGTGCTTTACATGAAAAAGATGGGGTTTAGGAAGAGAGTTACAGAGCTCCTTGCAAGCACAACTCAGTATTCTCACGAGCCCTTAGCGTAGCAGGGAATAATGTCCAAAGCAGCATCTGAGTTGTGTATTGTTATTCTGCTCCATGTTCTGACACTCAGTACCAGTCGCCCCTGATGCTTTCTGTTTTTACTGTCATGAATATAGACATTTCTGAGTGTAGACAAGCAGAAGACAAAAGGCCATTCTCTGTTTTGTTCCTGGTACTCTTTCACAGTTCCCTTCCTTTGGGAATAGTTGAAAAGAGGCACTGTGCAACAAAAGACTCAGTGCAAAACAAGAAAGCCAATGGGGTTTTATATACTAGTTTACTAAGTGTCTCTGGACATATAATTTAACTTTTCAGTTGTAAAATGTGAGCCATTATCAGTGGATGAGGATTGATTAGATGGCTGAAAAAATAATCTGGATAGGGCATCAAAAGACCCTGCTTTTTAACACTGTGTGACTTTAAAGTCACTTACCCTGTTTAGGTAATGAATTTGATAGGCAATTCCTTGTATAAAGAGCTTTAAGCCTTGTGAGTAAAAAACACTGTATGAACGTCAACCACTGTTATCGATAACTTCAGATGTCCCCATTCTTCTCCCTTTTTACGGGCAATGGGCTCTTTTAAAGTTGTATCCTTTTCCTCTCCATGCAGCGTCCCATCATCTCGATCTGCTGGGGTCACAGGGATTCGCGCCTGCTGATGGCCTCCGGACCTGCGCTATACGTTGTCAGAGTCGAGCACAGGGTCTCCAGCCTGCAGCTGCTGTGCCAGCAGACCATCGCCAGCTGTCTGCGGGACGACAAGGATATCAGCAAACTGACCCTGCCCCCTCGGCTCTGCTCGTACCTCACCACTGCCTTTATACCAACAATCAAGGTAAAAGGAAAGAAACGTGTTTGTGTGTGGAAGAGGAAGGGGTTGCTTGATTTCCCTCCCTTTATGCTGCTCCTAAGTGACAATGGATAAATGATAAGATATTGTAATTATTGTCATTATCATTTTAAAAGCTTGATTAAAGGTCATTCCTGTCCTCTTCAAGAGCCCACCGATCCATTTGGTGCCTATTAAAATCTAAAAAGGCGGCTCACACATGCTGATCTGCATTATTGCATGGGGATGGCTTTTCCAAGGACATCTCAAGGGTAAAATATGCTGGTGACTCACAAAGCCTTCTGAAGAAGCTCACACTGATGATAATACCGTGTCACGGTTAAGGGGAGATTCACAGTGGTAAAACTGTTGCCTCCCTACTTCTTACATGAGTCCTTATATTGCCAGGAAAGTTATACTTAAGACCTGTGGCTGCCCAAATATTTCTACCAACAGTGTGTTCTGCTAATCTTACTGCTCCAACAGTGCTGTGGGAAAATGAACCAGATATTACACCTTTTCCCTGTACCACAGGCAGAGCTCTTTGCTCAACCCCTTTGTTTCATGCTTCTGCCCTCAGTCATATCTCAGGATTTCTGAACTATTTATCACAGCCCATAAACCAAAGCATTAGCTGGTCAATGCCCTGTATTCAAACATATTTTTGTGATACCTATTTTTTGTATATCTGTTACAGCATTGTCTTGAGCCAGTTTCAGGTCCTTGTTAAAACAATGCAGCGCTAGAATAACTAATTTGAAATCAGCCCAGTTTAAATGAGAACAAGCTTTGCCTATAAAATAATGATTCAGCACAGTTCCATTTGGGTACTGCTGATAGGGGCAATTTGGGCAATTTGTGGTACTGTGGAACACTTCATTTGCCAGAGAAGGATAAGTGCCTTACTGTAACCATAGCTCCTTGTTCTCCAAAGATGCAGAGCATTTAACAGACCAGTGGGTCTCAGTTCTTTCTAGCATGCCTACTTCTCCTCAGGGTGCTCTCCATGTTGTCCCAGAGCCACCTCTGCAGCTCTCTAGAGCATCAGTGACACTTCCCTGTTAGGGAAGGCCGGGGATGGGATGGGATGGGATGGGATGGGATGGGATGGGATGGGATGGGATGAAGCCAGGGGTTGGCTGTAGCAGGGCTGGGAGCTATGGCAGGGATCAGAGGGGCACATCACTGCCGACAACTCTCCCGTCACCTCCTAGAAGGGATGCCGGGGTGGGGAAGAGTGGTGGGGCTGTGTAGCTGAGAGGCTGAAGCTGGGTTCCCAGAAGCCGCATGCCCCTGCTGTTTCATGGGTGCTTCTGGGGCCTCCTCAGCACTGCTTTATGCTTTACCCTGGTGCTCCCACAGCCCACACACTCCCACCTCATCAGTCCCACCTCATTAGCCACACCTCCAGTGCCTGTCAAGGCACTCTCTTCCCCCTCCAGCTTGAGGGCTACATTACAGATCTCTTTTCAGCCCATATCCATCCCATCAGGTTAAGGAGTTTCCTTTTTTCCCCTACTTTTGGGGTTTTTTTGCATTTTCATTTTGAAATAAACTCTGTTGACTTATACACATTAGTAGTGTTTGTGTCATACAGGCTGTATTGTCCTAGACAAAAGCAGTCCAACTGCTTTAGGACTGAGCTCTTCATGGATTAATACAGTATGCTGGCAAGCAGGGCAAAGTAACCCACCCTGAGCTTTGTGCTCATATTTCCTGCATCACATGCAAACAGGCCCTCAGCAAAGATAGGTCATGAGCTTGGAAGTGATACAAGAGGTACAGACTTCTTCCAGAGCTGACAGCATTGTCAGCATAGTGGCGTAGCATGTGCCAGTACCAACCAGGAATGGGAACCTGAGTGACCAAGTTCACTTGCGGGGCCAGCAAGAGACTTAAACTTGAGCACATTACCCAAGCTAAATGAGAAATCTGTGATAGAGCTGAGACTTGAATACTGGGTTTTGTCTAATTCAGCACTCTAACCACAGGTCCAACCTTCCTCTTTGATGTAACTAGTTTTAGTTTTCTGTGTACAACTGCTTTTGACCTAAATAAATAATACACAGCCATTCTGTCTTGGGGGGTGGGTCCTGCATAACTCATGCAGTAGCCTGTACTAATCTTGACTTGCCAAGTTAGAGCTGGGTTCAAATTCAGTTAGTTGTGTTGGGATTAAATCACTACAGAAAAAAAAACAAAACAAAACAATAACCTATAGGAAACTTTCCTTCCTTCATTTAATTTCTCTTTCCTTCCTTCATTTAATTAAGCCTCCTATCCCAGACCCAAACAATATGAGAGATTTTGTCAGCTACCCAACAGCTGGTAATGAACGGCTTCACTGCACGATGAAACGGACAGAAGATGACCCAGAGGTCGGTGGTCCATGTTATACTCTGTACCTGGAATACCTTGGAGGACTGGTGCCTATCCTGAAAGGACGTCGTATCAGCAAGTTGCGGCCGGAATTTGTCATCATGGATCCTAAAACAGATGGAAAACCAGGTAGAACTGAATTGTTGCTCTGTATAAAAATGATTTAGAAAGACTTAGAAGTTAAATCCTCAAGAGTTAAGGAAAATCTATATATGCAACATGGAAGTTAGCATCTGATTTTTCTTTTCTGATGCAAAAAAAAAAAAAAAAATTCAGCGTGTCCTAGGTTCAAGCCTCTGAAATTATACCATGCTGTCTTCTGTTTTACAAAAGAGAACTTCTTAATTTTGAATAGTGGGGAATGGATTGCTAATTAGCAGGAAAATATTCTTTAGTCTCTGTTTTGAAGTCAATTGAATGCTATTCACCCCTCTGAATCATGTTCACTTGAGTTCAAACCATTGGAAATTTGGAGTTTATACCAGGAGGGATGAAGAACAGTAAATTATCTCTGCATAGTTTTATCTCAACTGCTGCCTGTAGAGCAGATTTAATGTTTCTGATGACTGATAGTTGTAATTGATATCAGTTTTCTGAAGCAGCACTTACATTTTTGGGGGCCTGTCTTGATAGATGAAATCTATGGAAACAGCTTGATTTCCACTGTGATTGACAGCTGCAACTGCTCAGACTCCAGCGATATCGAACTGAGTGATGACTGGGCAGCAAAGAAATCTCCCAAAATCAGTCGAGCTAGCAAATCACCCAAACTCCCCAGGTAATCATTTCTTGAATATTTATTCTTCTTTTTCCATGGATTTTCTCCTTTTTTTTTTTTTTTTTTTTTACCCACCATCTTGACACCTCATAAAGTTAAAAGCAAACTCCTTTGGGCAGATAGGAGTCCTCTGGAGGAGTGGGATCCTCTACAGCATGCAGTTCTGGGGTGATCTCAGAGATTGGTGTCGAGGTAGACTTTGGGGAAGGTTCTGGGGCAGAAGGTAATGGGAAACAATAGGGTACCACTTCTCCCCAAGCAATCTCAAAGAAAGTTTTTAATAAACTCTCCCACCACTGCCTCTGCCACATGTGAACTCTTGCCACTGTGGAATATGTGGTGGCAAGTGGCTTGGGAAGCTCCAGGAAAAATATGTTTATCATTACAAGTAATTAATTTCTGTCTTACTTATTCTTCTATAACGTGACTCTTAAGCATAGAAGCAAACGGCAGGCTGTATTACTTTCTGAAATACAGAATAGCTGTGCTTTTGTGCAGGAGAAGCAAGTGTCTGAAGAGATATAGAATCATAGAATTGTAAGGGTTGGAAGGGACCTCAAGAGATCATCGGCTCCAACCCCCCTGCCAAAGCAGGCTCCCTAGGACATAGCACTGAGATAGGCGTCCAGGCGGGTCTTGAATATCTCCAGTGAAGAAGACTCCACCACCTCCCTGGGCAGCCTATTCCAGTGCTCTGTCAAGTGCTCTGTCACCCTCACTGTAAAGAAGTTTTTCCGCATGTTGGTGCAGAACTTCCTGTGTTCCAGCTTGCAGCCATTGCCCCTTGTCCTATCCCCACAGACCACTGAAAAGGGGCTGGCTGATTCCCCCTGCATCCCCTGCTTCAGGTAATTATAAACTTTAATTAGGTCCCCCCTTAGTCTTCTCTTCTCAAAATATGATGAAATCATCCTTCAGATAGTCTGGTTTTACCTCCTCTGTGCTTAGGGTCCCTGGTCCAGTTAAAGCCTTATTTCCTCAGGGGTAATTTCAAATTCTTAAACCCATGCATAGGCGGCACAGCTCCTGGCATAGGTGGCAGTGCTGCTGTGGTGACCTTGCAAGGGAGCCTCAGCAAACAGATAGCCTTAAACACTGGGTTGACAAGGTTCTGTAATGATATGCAGAACAAGCTTCTAAGCTACTAGCTTGTCTGGTTGCTTTCCTGTAAGGTCTTCATTATGTTTGTTAAGGGCATGGACAGAAGCCTCCGCCCTCACAGAGCCTCACTGGGCATCTATCTGTCAGCTTCGTGGCATGGGACTGAGGCCCTGATGCCTTCTAGCTGCAGTTGACACTTTTCCCAAGACTATTATGAGCTTGTCCTAGTATGAGGCAAAAGAAATGCAACCATTTATGTGGGAATATAATGTGTGAAATACCTAAGTTTTAGTTTACTAGTACTTAACAAAAGAGCCTTCAGTTCCTGAGCCTAAAACCAAAATGGCTCGGGGAAAAAAAACAAAAACAAAAACAAAAACAACCAAAAACCCACACAACTATCTTTCTGCCTTGGTTTTGAAATGTAGCTTTTGTTCATTATTTTTTCCACCAGTGAGCTTTTTCGGGTGCTTGATCTCTCATTCATGACCCACTTTGTATAATAGGAGGCAGGAGTAACTTTTGGCTTAGAGCAAGAGGACTGATGAAGTTTGTGGCCCCGTGGTTTGCTGTACTAGCGGGGAGATCTGCCAGCTGAGGTGTCGTATTCCCATTTCTTGAAGCTTTACTCAACGTCTGCATAACTAAAATAGCTCAGCCCTACACCTTTTTATGGATTAGTGGAAGATATATTGTATCTGTATATTGTGGAACTGCTGTAAGCTTTGTTCAATAAATTGGAAGGCATCTGGTCTGAGTTCCTGCAAGTGTATCAAGCCTTATGTATCTTTACGTTTGACCCATAACTCTCCATCCTGTAGACTTTACGGTCTTCATTAGGCATTTAGATGACACCATACTGGTTGTCTTCATTACATCTTTACATTCAAAGGCATGAATTTTGTGCATTTTTGCATGCCCAATGATGATTCTAATTATTGCTTTTATGCAGAATCAATATAGAAGCTCGCAAATCTCCAAAGATGTCACGAGCTGCGCAGGAGATATCAAGATCGCCAAGATTACCAATAAGGAAACCTTCTATTGGTTCGCCAAGCCTAACACGAAGAGAGTTTCCTTTAGAAGATATTACTCAGGTATTGTGCACATTGTGACCAGACCTGAGTCCAAATGCATCCCCTGCCAGAAGCAGCAAGTTGTGATGTAGATCCGATGATCACCAATAAACATTTTTCATTTAATTACAGCTACTAGATGGAACAACTAATGAATTATGTCTTCCAGTTCAATATTAATGCTGGCACCACTGACTTCTGTCAGTGTGAATCCAAGTGAGAGGTTTCATTCTAGGTGATGTTGTTGGCTGTTTGAAAGCATACGTGAAAATATTTCTTATTCAGTTTCTCAGAGCTGTCCTAATACCATCATAATTCTCTGCTTTGTTAGGAATCTACAGAGACAAGGAAATGCTTGCTTCAGAGGGCCACGTGTTCTCTGTTTCGTAATTATGTAGCACAACCTTAATTGGAAGGAAGGCAAGAAATTAGCACTTTATGCTCTTTGTGGTGTTCATGTCCTGTGGGTAAATTAAACTTAGCAGGCTGTAGAACTGTCTGGGTTACATATTTTATTATACCAAGCTGTGTTCTTTTAATTTTGTTTTGTTTCATTACAGTTGGTTTCTTCTGCTCTGTCTTTTCAGTTTTTCCTTTATAGTGAAACATTCTAGATGAGTTACATAGCAGTGGCAGATAGGACCAAAAGTCCTGTGAATAGGGCAGGGGATCAGAGGCTTAGATCCTGATACTGACACCATAACTCTTGGTCTTGGAGAAGATCTCTTGATCTTTCAGACCCATAATTTCATCACCATGGAAGCAGTGGCTTGGGAAGCTCCAGGAAAATATGTTTATCATTACAAGTAATTAATTTCTGTCTTATTCTTCTATAACGTGACTCTTAAGCATAGAAGCAAAGGGCAGGCGGTATTACTTTCTGAAATACAGAATAGCTGTGCTTTTGTGCAGGAGAAGCAAGTGTCTGAAAAGAGACCTATTCTCACTAAGCAGCCATCAGCTTGTTCAGTTCTTCAGCAGCTTTAATCAGCCTATGTGGCTGCTGTATACATCATTTCCGATAGTGTTCAGCTATCAAAATTAGACTTCTTAATGACTGGGTATAACAGGTGCTACATAGACACATTAGGCTTTTTCAATAAAATAAAAACAAGAGAAGCTGAGATTGTTTTATCACTTGCAATAGCTTGATTGCTCTGCAGGTTTTTATTAGAGCTTGATACAGATTTTATTAGGTAAAAATGATCTTGTTTTTGCTTTGCAGCACAACTACCTTGCTCAGGTCACATCTAATATCTGGGGAACCAAATTTAAAATTGTGGGTTTGGCTGCTTTCCTACCAACTAACCTTGGAGCAGGTAAAAATAAACTCTGTTGACTTTTTGCATGTCAAACTCTTTCTAACAAACAGACTTATGCCATGTGAATCTTTTTAAGTGATCAAGAGTCTTCTTTAACAAGGCACTTATTTTCTGAGGACAGTAGGAATTAGATTTTACAAAATTCACGGTAACTAGAAGATTAAAATCTATAAATACAATAATGAGATAATCAATAAAATGTTAAGTCTCCATTGTAATAAAAACATTAATTGTCAAACCCAGACCTTTATTTTTACAGTCTATTTAAACAAAACCCAAATGAAAATGAAATTTTTTACAAGAAGGCGATAACAATCATAAGTTTTAAGTTACTGTAATAGAAATATTTTTAAAACTTGGATTTTTATAGCCATTTAGTTACTAATTATACCAAAACACTGCTAAAAAAGTTCTTACAGCATTATGCTCAAGATTCTTCAAGTCAGTGCATAGCCTTATCATGTGGTTCTCTTGATGGAGCATCAGTAAATTTGTAGCCTTCATTAAAAGCAGCAGTTGTCTAGTCTCTTGCTCTTCTTCTGCCTGGGCCATTTCTCCCTAGATGGTCCTGTTGAAAGGAAAAAGGCTAAGTAAAGAACGGGGTACCACCTAGCAGGACTGAGCTCTGAATTGAAATGTTAAAGCAAGTATAGCAGTTTTACGAGCTACTTGGATTTTTTTTTTTTTTTTCCAAATAATATAGTTAGGTCAGGACTACATAATGATGCCCTGAATGCAGAATTAGTCAAATAGATACCTTTTGTGGCTATATTGACTACTGTCAGACAAGAGATGGAGTCCCAACTACAGGGGAGAGGACCTTTTCTGGCCCAGGCTCCAGGCAAAGGTTGTCCTCTCAAGATGTTGTCACCCTGGGGACAACCAGTGCTACTACTACAGGGCAGTGGCACTTTCTGCTTAATAAAGTGTTACGGAAACCCTCAGGTTTTTTTGAGCCACTTTTTTTTTTTTTTTTTTACAAGTAATTTATGACTTTCTGAGATCTGCATTTGCAATGATTGTCAAAAGATAGTGTAGAATGACCCGACTGGGTCAGACCAGAGGTCATTCTAATTTTCTTATTAGCAGTGACAGATATGTAGGGAAGGCTGTAAGTGTAGAGTAAGCATGTAGTGGTACTTCCTTCACATGTTCTCCCAGTCTCCAATGGTTTGGGTCCCAGGGTCTTCCTGAGCCAGGAGGGGTTTCTTTGTAGGTAGTAACTCTCAACGGATTTCCTTCCTTAGAGCTTTTCAGTTTTCCCCTAAACTCATATAAATCAGTAGCATCCTGCAGTGAAGAGTTGCACAAGTACAAGGGAAAAATTATTTTACTTCTGTAAAAACAGATGTGAATGCAAGATGAAGTAATTATTTCTACAGATTATTTAACTGCAGAGATGCTGCTTCTATTTAAAGTGAAATAGCTGAAAGTAACAATCTCTTTTATCCTGTTTATGCAAAGCATTACACAGTAGTTTAGCTAAGAATGGTTCATATGTGCATTTGTTTATTAACCTTAAATAAAAATAGTCATAGCCCTTCTGTCTGCTTTAAATTGATTGTTTTTTAGCTTTAGATGCTTTTTGTGTAACAGATTTTTTTTAAAAAAAAACTTCTTGTTATACTCTGTCTCCAGTAATATATAAAACCAGCTTGCTGCATCTTCAGCCCAGGCAGATGACAATATATCTCCCAGAAGTGCGTAAGATTTCAATGGACTACATTAACCTACCTGTCTTTAATCCAAATGTTTTCAGTGAAGACGAAGATGATTTACCAGGTAAGGAAGAACTGGAGATCTGCCATGTTATGGGTTAAGTTAGATGGAAGACAGATCACTTGTCTCCCTAGGCCTTTCTGCTAAACACACAAATCCAAATCCCTTAGTCTGTTGGGGGTCCTATAGAACTGAATCAGAATAAGGCTAATATGTATTACAGACATTGTTTTATAAAATATGTGGAAAATATAATGTATATAGAGCTGCTAAGTTTCAAGTTCATTGGAAAGTTAACCATCTTCTATTTAGTTTGCTAAGAATTCTCCATAGACCAAAGCCTTGCATTCTGCATCTTCATGGGGCAGAATTGTAATGTGCTGGGCGCCCCAAAGGGTCGTTCTCATGACGTGATGGCAGCAAAGCACAGCCTGCTGATAGGAGCTTGGCTTGGAGGGCAGGGTCCTGTAAAACTCAGCCGCCCTGTGAGAAGTAATAAATGCCCATTTGGATTTTTGTCAATAGCAAGTCTTATAGGGAGGCTAAAACAGTAGTCTATAAACAAGGGGGATCAGGAAGAATTTCTCATTTCACTGTGATGTAAGGTAGCAGAAGATTTAGGCAGTACAGGGAAGTCTTGGATGCACATGATGTGAATGTGGCAGATAAAAGGACTGGAAGTACCTGGGATCTCCTCCAATTAAAAAAAAAAAATCATCATGCCAATAAAATTGACAGATACTAGACAAGAAGATAAATTAATATGTTTTTAGAATTTTCCCATCAGTGAGGGATTCCTGTTGCTGGGTCACGGGTTTTTGGAACTGCAGGAGTGGCTGTCATGGACAGCCGGTATCCTTTAAGAAGGAAGGAGTGTGAGCACTGCAAAGCAATTAAAGGTTTGTGCTAGAATCTGTTGAAATAAATGGAAATATTCCCATTATTTTAGACCAGGGTTTTGACTGCTGAAAGCACCAAAGCTTATATTTGACCCAAACATCATAGTAGTCCTCTGGACTTCTAAAGAAGTACTCGTGTACCTAAATGAAGCCCATTGTCTCATGATTTGGAGTTTGGCTTGTCTAATTTATGTCTACATGATATTCACCTGTCAGATCTGAAGAAAATAATAGAGGCATTGATTGTTATATTTATATTATGCATAGGAAGCACTCAACATTTTCTATTATGAAATGGTCCAAGCTGACTGGAAGTAATACAAAAATTGAATAGAAAAAAAAAAAAAAAACAACTTAATATAAAGTTTTCATGTTCTTTCCTGAAAATGGGACTAGATCTGTGGTATCAATTCCTTTAAAATTATTAAAAGACCTGAAACGGTGCTCAGAATTACAGGTTAGTGAATACCACATAAATAGAGAAAATTGTTAGTGTTGTTCCAGCACTTTGAGAATGCTAATAAAAGAATCATACTACCCCGTCCTCCATAAGAGTCTTCCTCTTCTTGCTCACTTTTTTCATTCTGGTTTCTTCTGAAAATTCATTTCTGACTTCGCACATGGAGGCTACTTAAATCTTCAGAAACCTTTTGGGGGACATCTTTTCTTAAAGCCTGCTTATAAAGGAAAAAAAAGTGCCATATATCAATAGGAAAAATATTGCAGTGTAAATAATGATTACATGATAGATTTAAAAAACCCAACCAAACAAACAAAAAAACCCCACAACCTAGTAGAAAGCTGCTCTTGGGCAGTGGAATGTTAATAGTGACGTACTCTTGGGACAGGTGTTTTTAATGTAGTCAGTAAAGATTTGGCAAGGCAAATGGACAGTGAATTGATTTAACTTGCAAATTATGCAAACAAATCAATTATAAACTGTTGGAGAAATGAAAAAAAGTTGGTTTTAAACACTTTGGGATATTAAGCAACACCACAACGAATGAAATTTTATCTGATAAGGCACTTAATATCCATGACAGCAACTTTATGGGTTCTTCGAGACAAGCTAACAATTAAACCTCAAGCTCTGGAGGATAAAATGCTGACCTGCAGGCATTAGGATGAAAGCATGACCCACCAGCCAAGCACAGAACCACACTGCCTTAGGGTCAGATAAGTTTAGCTGTCATCCTTCTTCTAAAAGAACGAACCATAAAGATCATAGAATCATAGAATGGTCTGCATTGGAAGGGACCTTAAAGACCATATAGTGCCAACCCCCCTGCCATAGGCAGGGACACCTGAGGGTCAGATAAGTTTAGCTGTCATCCTTCTTCTAAAAGAACGAACCATAAAGATCATAGAATCATAGAATGGTCTGCATTGGAAGGGACCTTAAAGACCATATAGTGCCAACCCCCCTGCCATGGGCAGGGACACCTGACACCTCCCACCAGACCAGGTTGCTCAAGGCCCCGTCCAACCTGCCCTTGAACACTTCCAGGGATGGGGCATCCACAGCTTCTCTGGGCAAACCTGTTCCAGTGCCTCAGCACCCTCCTAGTGAAGAATTTCTTTCTGAACCTACCCTCTTTCAGTTTAAAGCTGTTACCCCTTGTCCTGTCACTATATGTTTTTGCAAAAAGTCTCTCTTCAGCTTTCTTGTAGGCTACCTTTAGGGACTAGAAGGCTGCTAGAAGGTCTCTCTGCAGCCTTCTCCAGGCTGAACAGCCCCAGTTCCCTCAGCCTGTCTTCATAGGAGAGGTGCTCCCCCCCTCTGACCATCTTCATGGCCCTCCTCTGGACTCACTCTAGCAGGTCCATGTCCTTTTTGTGTGGGGGGCCCAAGAGCTGGACACAGGACTCCAGGTGGTCTACTCATGAGAGCAGAGTAGAGGGGCAGAATCACCTCCCTTGACCTGCTGGCCACACTGCTTTTGATGCAGCGCAAGACACGGTTCTGTGCTGCAAGCGCACATTGACGGGTCGTATTGAGCTTCTCATCAACCAACACTCCCAAGTCCTTCTTGGCAGGGCTGCTCTCAATCCATTCTCCACCCAGCCTGTATCTGTGCTTGGGATTGCCCCGACCCGTGTGCAGGACCTTGCACTTGGCCTTGTTGAACCTCATGAGGTTCACACAGGCCCACCCCTCAAGCTTGTCAAGGTCTCTCTGGGTATCATCCCTTCCCTCCAGCATGTTGATCACACCACACAAGTTGGTGTCATCAGCAAACTTGCTGAGGGTGCACTCAATCCCACTGTCCATGTTGCTGACAAAGATGTTAAACAGCACCAGTCCTAACACTGACCCCCACTTGTCACTGGTCTCCACTTGGACATCCAGTCATTGACCATAACTCTTTGGGTGCGACCATTCAGCTAATTCCTTATCCACCAAGTGGTCCATCCATCAAATCCATGTCTCTCCAATTTAGAGAAAAGGATGTTGTGCGGGACAGTGTCAAATGCTTTGCATGGGTCCAGGGAGATAACATCAGTTGCTTTTCCCTTATCCACCAATGCTGTAATCCCGTCGTAGAAGGCCACCAAATTTGTCACAATTTGCCCTTAGTGAAGCCGTGCTGGCTGTCTCCAATCACCCCCTGTTTTCCATGTGCCTTAGCATAGTTTCCAGGAGGATCTGCTCCATCATCTTGAGAGGTACGGAGTTGAGACTGACTGGCCTGTTGTTCCCCGGGTCTTCCTTTTTTTCCCTTTTTAAAAATTTGCTAGCATAGCCACAGACCTGTCTGTACACCTGCCACATTCATGATTGTTGCTGATAAAAACCTAATGCTATTGAAAATGTAATTATAGGGCATAGATGGCTGACTAGAAATTTAATTAGAAATTAATTAGGAACTGGGCAGCAGCTGGAGGAGTCCTGACTAATGCATCTCTTACCTAATCTGGTCTTGCAAATCAGAGGTCTCCACAGAATTTGGTGCATTTAAATGAGCCTGGATACAACTCTAGGATCCTGGATGTTTCGCTAGTCTCTTTTCTTCCCATAAAACTGCTGATGCAACTTGCTCATCATTTTCCATGTTTTTTATACAGGAAAACTAGTAAAGAATCTGCAAGATTCTTGGAGGCTTTAATATAGTATTTACTGTTTCCCCTCATTATTATATTTTGTTCCTTCTTATCTTGACTTCTGCACCTGTACTTGGTTCCAGTGTCCTTGTTTCCCTAGCGCTGCAGCTTTTCAGTGGCAGTTCCTGTTGGAATCACTCTCACCACTTTTTTTCAAAAGGAATTGCAAGCAATTGAGCAAGATCCATGTTCCTGCATAAAATCATTGGAACTGCTTCTTGCCTCACTGTCCCTTGTTCACCACCAACATATGTGGGAAACTTTTCCTATATACATTTACTTCTTTTCACGTTTCTTATTGCAGCCTGTTGAAACATTGATGCTGAAGTTCCCCTGACCACAGAACTCACTTCTTGAATCTTTTTGGCTTCTCATCTATTTCCTCACATCTTTTCCTTACAAATCTTCTTTCAAGAACTTTTATAAGTTTTATCTGTATTTCATTCCATCATATTGCTCCCTCTCTTGGTTTCGTCTTCCTTCTTTTTGGCTTACTGGTTGCTTTGTCACCCACTATACTCAAGAGATAACAGTTGGGAAAAGGGAAGTATTATTATCTGTATTCTCCAGTTTTCCTAACCTCTTTGAGTCTGGATACATTATACTAGATATTATACAGTGCTTTCAGTGCAGATCCTCCACTCCTTTTCTTTTCCTCCACTTTTTTTCCTTTTTTTTTTTTTTTTTTTTTTTTTTTTTTTGATGACAGCAAATGTCCAAGTCAAAACTCATAACTACTGTCAGATCAGGGCAGGCTTGAAGAGCATCATTTCATCTTCCTCCTGAAGCTCGGTCCAGCATGGCACAGTGACACCTGACTGGCTCTAGAGGGAGTTGGCCTGGGTCAGTGTGGACTTGTTTATGCCTCACCGTCAGGTAGCAGCAGCCTTAGAGGAAGTCAGGAAGCCACATTAGTGGTCCCAGGATTAGGGGCGAAGAAGAGGTGGCAGCAGCCACAGGTCTACGAGTAAATTTTCCTTTCTGTTGTTTGTTGATGCATCTACTATCAAAAAAACTTTCCTGAAAACTAGTGAGTCCCGATTCAGCAAAGCTTTTATTGATTTGAGTAGGAGTAGTTAAAATTGGCTGATAACTGAATGGTAATTCAGACCCATCTGGTAAACTCCTTGCTCTGTAAAAGTCCACGAGAATCATAGTGTAGACTGAAAGCAAGCTCTGAACTTTACCTCTGAAACATCAGTCCCAGGAATTTACTTTGAAGTTGACCACCAGCTGTTACAATGGGAATAGGGACAGAGGCTGGCTTACTGCATTCGGCACTGGTGAGGCCGCACCTCCAGTGCTGTGTTCAGTGTTGGGCCCCTCACCACCAGAAAGACACTGAGGTGCTGGAGTGTGTCCAGAGAAGGGCAACGAAGCTGGTGAAGGGTCTAGAGAACAAGTCCTGTGAGGAGCGGCTGAGGGAGCTGGGGCTGTTTGGTCTGGAGAAAATGAGGCTGAGGGGGAGACCTTATGGCTCTCTACAACTGCCT
>KL280241.1:5526-16683 GCA_000699545.1 Podiceps cristatus | reverse complement strand
CCTTCTGCCCATCTATATTTAACTTGTCCTACAAATGATAAGAAGAATTCATTCTTATGTGTTGTCACTTTTTTCTCCTTTCTTCTCAAACACTGAATTTATCATTTACATGTTAAAAAGAGAAACCAGATGTTATAGTTATTAACTTTTGGAATCAACTATAATCTTCCTATTAAATCCTTCCATCCAGGTACAGGCAATTATTTGCTTGATCTAAAGGAGCAGAAAATGTAGGCACACAGGGTTTCAGAAAGTCCAGTTTAATAAGACAGGTGGGTAACTAATAATGTGGAAAATTACCTGCAGATTGAGGATATTGGGAATGACTAATGGCCAAAACTAAGCGAGTAAATTAGTTGCAAAATGATACCATTTGCAGTAGTTGTGTGAGTAGGGGACTGGATGGCACAGTGGCATGTGGCAGTGATCTGAGCTTGAATGTGGCCCAAATTCAGGAAAACAAGCCATCAACTTATGGCTTTTTCTTTTTTTTTTCTTTTTCTTTTTTTTTTTTTTATTTTTTTTTAAATTATCATTATTCTTTCCATGTACTCTGTGCTATTTATGTAAGGTTTAATAGCACAGGCACAAGAGCCTAGTTAGCTTTGCAAAGTTTAACAACAAAGTTGTCATCAAGGTCAAATGCATTGAAACTGAGACTTCAGTTTGCTTTACAAGCCAAACAGAGCTCAGATAAGCAAAACACTTGGTTCATTGGGGAAGGTTCTGAAATGCAGAGAAGGTAAAATTTCAAAGAGCTTTTCTCCCGCTAATTTAAGATATTCCTTAAGCTTCTGATTCCAAAAATCATCCAAATGTTGGCTTCAATGGGACCATTATGCACCCAGAATTAGCCACATGCCTAAGTATTTGGGGTTTTAATTACCTACCCCAAAACACATGATTTGACAGTCTGGTTATTGGAAATATCCAAGTGATTTTAGCAAGAGATTAGCCCATTAAGAGACAGCTGGACTGATTCCCTTGAAGACAAAATTATTTTCTCGACAAATCCAAATACTTCCATGCTTCTCATCACTTAGTGATGAGACATCCCCGATCTTCATGAATGTATTTGTAACATTCTTCATAAAGAAGGAGCTATTACCTCTTAGCTGGAAAGGGAGAACTACAGAAGAGAGACATACTTAGGATCACAAAAGAAGCCAATGGCAGAAGTGAGACCTGAATCTGCATATCTGTCTATTTGATCTTAGATTTGCACAACTGTCTGAGGTACAGATTACATATTATTTCTGATGGGGCTAGTAACATGATGAATGATTTTATAGTACCAGCTGTGATAGTACTTACTCTCAAAGAGTATTTTAAAATGTAATGTAGTTATCTAATAATCACAGTATTAGCTTTTTCTATATGACCATCCCGTGTCACCTTTATTGACAGCCAAAAGTAACCAGAATATCCTGAGACCTACATATAAGAACTGAAAGCATTGAAACATGTCTCAAAATTTTTTAAGTTCCCAAAAATATTTTCTTTAATATTTTTTGCAAATGGAACCAGGCTGAGTTTACAGTTTTCTTTATTTTTTTTAAATACTATTGCCATTTCTCTGGAAGCTCAGTTTTTATAAAGCCAAAGGGTAGAGAAAACATGCACTCTGAAATCTATATCTACTTTTAAAAAAATCTACCCTCTGGAATTTGGCTAGAACAAGAAACACACACACATTAGCATACACATACCTGCACCAATGGGCAATTTGATTTCATAACTAGTGATAAGGAAAACAAACTCCTATAGTTTAGTTTAGTTTTCAGCTTTCCAGGACCCAAAAATGTGATTTTTTCAAAAAAGTCAAAAAAGTCTTTTGACTGAGTGGTCTTTATAAAAAAAAAAAAAAAAAAAAAAAAAAAATCCAAAGACCAAGACAAGTTTTAAAAATTCAAAGAGGGAATTAATTACACTGAGATCTGGCCTTCTGGTGAATAATACCAATAAAACACAGAAATAAAACTCTAATGTACCTATAAAAATATTGTCTTCATGTTTTGAACTTGTAAATATATTGGAGGCACAAATTCAAGAAATTATTGGCACAAAATTAGTCAGATTTCCACAGGAAGACTTTCCATTGAGGTAAATTGTCATTGATCTAGTGACTACAGAGTGACTGTAATCATTTACAGTAGCACAGTCTAACAGTTGTATGTGGTTACACAAAATGCAGCTGCCTGGCCTATTCATTTTCCTTGAAGAAGAGGAAAAAATATAAAAGGCATTTTAGCTGTAAATGAAAGCAGAGCAGCCAGCCTACTTTTATATCAGCCACTGCCCAATGGAGACAACCCAACTAAGGCTGCTAAAAGTGGGAAGAAAATGACTTTTTGTGTTGCAAAAGGTACAAGGTGCTGAGCTGAAGAGGTCCTATCTGTGAGAGAGAGGAGGAGGACAGGATTTGCGCGCTCCACAGGGAACAGATGCTGCCACTGTGTCAGAGGGGGTGGCTGCTGCTGAAGCCTACAGGGAGATAGCGTATGGGTCAGAGGGTCCCAAAAATTTAGGAGTCACAGCAGTCAAAATTGGGCTAACAGACTAATAAGCTAGCTGGCAGTTGCCAAAATTCTTGCTGCAATTTCCTAGAGGAACTGTAAATATTGTGCGTTTTGTTGATTTGGTTGTAGGGATTTCCATGATGTACAAATTTGGATTGCGACCATGAAACCAGCTAGGTAATTTTTATCTGCAATCAGTGAAAACAACATGTTCCTGCTTTCATGAAACACGATCTGAGCTTTCCTGGGATCAAAGTCATCCTACAGTGGGTGGGCTCCTCTCTTCAGGACAGCGCCGCAGCTGTAGGGTAGAAACAAAATAGATATGGCCATTCTCCCCTTCAAGGGCATAAAACAGGGACAAAGGCACTTGTATTACATACATTTTATGGAAGTCATTGCTTCTATCCCCTCACCTCCCACAACCTTTCTTGACATCAGCAAAAATTATTAGTTTTGCTCTTCAGTGTCATGCCTCTTGGTTACCTCTAATTGAAATGGAGGCATTCTGAGTGGCAAAATCAGTTACAAATCTCTTCAAGTGCCCCTTTTGTATAATTTATCATGGGATTGAGAGCTTCTGAGCTTGGATCATTTAGTTCTCAGGAGTCTTTAATACTTGATCACATTTTGTGGTGGGACAGTACTTGGTATACTTGGTGGAATATGAAGATAACTGAAAATTTATTTACTGTATCAAATGCTGATGTTGCCAGAAGAGTGGTTTGAGATGAGGATTACCTTTCACAGCAAATTAACTGCAAGGGACACTTAATTTGAAGGAACTGTAGACAAGAAAGAAAGAAAGGAGGAAAAAATGTAGCGCCCTGTAGGTATGGAATAAAAAGGTACTTGAGCTTTCCTGTTTAAATGAGTTCTTTCATCACGAACAAGGAAAAAGATTTAATAAGATATAAAGTTATTAAAATCTTTTGATCAGGATAGAGAATGACACAGTGAAACTTACCTTCATGAGAGGTTACCTTCCTGACCGGGAAATCATCCTATTTCTTCTTTCAGAAACGGCGCGTAACTGCAGGTCTGTGATCCACACCCCATGACCAGTGTGGATACTCTTTAAAGCCAGTGAAAGTAGCCATGGTAGAATTTTGTCTTTCTTAGCCACATTTCTCTATGAAGTATGAATTTATCTACTTACCTGCAACTTCTGTAGCATTATTCCTCACTCTTTTTTTCCATTACTAGTATCAGAGGCAATTTTTCTCGAGGACTGGAAACATCAAAGTGAATTAAAAGGCCTCTTTTGTTTTAGTCTGTGTGTAAAGAAACTGGGCATAATACCTATTCTGTCATGAATTCTTTGTGTAGGTTTGATCAGATCACTTAGGTACATCACTTGCTGGTCACGTGCTAATTTCAGTGGGAGTTGGACATATCTGCATATCATAAAGGATCTGGGCCTTTAGGCTTTATTGCCTAGTAGAAGAAAAGGTCTTAATTCCTTTTGCCCTCATCAGTGGCATGGTGGTATGCTTAAAAATATAGAGAAGGTTTCAGATATGCATATATCACTGTGATAAAAAGAAATCCCTGATCTGTAAATGAAAGTATCAAATTTAACATTTGTTCATTTTTGGGTTTGTTTTGTTGTTTGTTTGTTTTTTTTCTTTTCCCAGCATTGCCCATGAGTAATAAAGTAATGGCTATGCTATTATTTAACAGAGCACAGAATAATTCAATAGGCTTAAGAAATGGTAATGCTCACCTACATTAAGAATATGATAGTTATTCTTGCTTTTGGGACTGGACTTCCAGTACATCCCGGAGTAATGCTGATCCCCCATACATTTGAAATTGTAATAGTAACCTACACTTCAATCTCTTCTTCTGATGAACTCTCATGTCTAGAATAACTTCAGTTTGAACATTTCACCCAGATTATGCCACTCAGAGGTACAGGTATATCTTTCACACTGAAAGTGTGGGGAAAGTAAACAAATAATAGACAAAAACATTGAGAACAATTTACGATTGCAAATCACAGAATCATAGAATCATAGAATGAGTCAGGTTGGAAGGGACCTAGGAAGATCATCTAGCCCACCCCCCCTGCCACAGTCAGGGACATGTTTCGCTAGATCAGGTTGCTCAGAGCCCCATCCAACCTGACCTTCAACCCTTCCAGTGATTCATGACTTCTATGAGCAACCTGTTCCAGTGTCTCAACACCCTCATCTTCTTTCTTATACACAATCTAAATGCACCCTCTTGCAGTTTCAACCCATTACCCCTTGTCCTATCACTGCATGCCCTTCTCAAAAGTCCCTCTCGAACTTTCCCGTAGGCCCCCTTTAAGCACTGGCAGGCAGCAGTCAGGTCTCCCCGCAGCCTTCCCTTCCCCAGCTGAACCCCCCCAGCTCTCCCAGCCTGCCCTCACAGCAGAGGGGCTCCAGCCTCTGACCATGGCTGTGTCCCTCCTCTGGCCCCGCTCCAGCAGCTCCGTGTCTCTCTGTGCTGAGGCCCCAGAGCAGGAGGCAGCACTGCAGGGGGGTCTCCCCAGAGCAGAGCAGAGGGGCAGAATCCCCCCTCGACCTGCTGGCCACGCTGCTGGGGATGCAGCCCAGGACATGACTGACCACCTGTCTGGGCTGTGAGCGCACATTGTTGGCTTGTACCCACCTTCATGACCTCACCTAAAAGCATTTGGGGGGGGGGGGTTGTTTGTCAATATGTTCAGATCATATACAGATTAACATATAATGCAGTTTATTATCGAATGAAAAGAAATTGTTACAAACTTGATATCAATATATGTGCATATATGTATACTTATCCAGGAAATGGCATTTCTTATATACAACTGTCTTTGAAAAAGAAGGTATTGCTAAGGCTAGTTTGTTTTCTAACATTTCCTCACTTAGCTTTGCCTTTTTTATCCTGCTAAAACAGCGCTTATCACTTTCCTAAGTAATGGCTGAGCAGCAAACATGGGGAAAGACAGCACTGCTGGTTTTGTTTGTTAACTTAGCTATCGTTTTGAATTCACAGTGTGTAGGCATAATCTAAGTATTTTCCATATAGCATTACAGTGTGAAATGGCAGAGGGGAGGAAAACAGACAGACATCACCCAGAGAGCAGTGATATTGAAAATAACTGGGAAAAAGCCGCCTTCTTCTCGCTAATACTGATAATGTAATTCCATAAGAAAAAACCAAAAGGTAAATATTTGCTGTTTGTTTTACTGGAAGATGCAGTAGTCTAAAACTAGCACATTTTACAGCTTTAATATTTATTTATTTTTAATGACCTGAGGTATATTATTCCTCAGAGCTAAGATTGCAGCCTAACTTTAATTTGCGTAAGGATGTTGGACTCAATAATGAGAGGAACGAGTTGTACGCCTTATGCCAACCCACCCTAAAATCTCACCTCCAACCATGGTTTAAGCTTCTCTAGTCCTAATGACACACAGAAAATTATGCTGGGGAAGATGCAAATTAGTCATATTGTCCAGTAGCTTTCCAAAAGGCAAAATCAAATAGATTGGTCGTTCTTGCCAGTTATAAACATAACGTTTATAAAACTTCAGCAGTAAAGCCCCGACATGCATAGAAAGGTAATGTAAATTATTTTCCATTTTCAAAAGGCCTTCTTATTTTTCATTCCTCTTTTTTATTTCTTCTGTTACATCTGGCCATATCTAGTGGATATAAAGGCAGCAGATTATTTGCTTCCTGTTTGCATATTTAAAGTATTTGATGGTTTTTATCAGGTTCCACATCAGTCTTTTCTTTAGCATAAACTTTGCTCTTTTCTCACTGATCATGCTTCCTAGACATTTGATCATCCTTGTTGCTTTTGAATCCTCAGCAGGTGCCTTAAGGCAGTTTTATGCCCACTTTGATGCAACAGAAGTGCAACTTAAAAGGAGCTCAGGATCTCCCATATATCTTTATATCTTTTAGGATAATAAATAATAATGATCCATATTCACATTGCACTTTGCATTTGCAAGATACTCAACAAATATTAATTAATTACTCCTCATGGCTCTCCTGTGTGATAGCAGCAATAAAGCTTTGCATGAATATAGCACCTTTGAGCTAAGGTTCTTAGATAACTAAAAAATATTAATGAATATCCAATCTATTTATATGTTCCTGCTCACAGCAGTGCAAAAAAAAAAAAAAAAAAAAAAAAGGAGGTAAATTGTATTGTACACACTTTACATTTATCACAACTGAGACCAAGAGCTTTTTGGATCAGGGTTCCAGAGTTGATATCCATCTCAGGCTTGTGCAAAACAGCACCGTTAGATATTGGCACGTATCCTAAGAGATTAGATTAGATGATTTTCTCTAACCACTTCACCATACTTTGCGTAGCAGGGATGTTTTCCTCCTCCAACACCTATTCTGCAGATGCATAGGCTTTAGGAGCAGTTTGAACCATCTAGATCATCCAGCAGATTAGCTTAACCAGGTTTACCTAGTCCATAATATATCAAAGTAGGACAAGATTCTGCTAACAATACATATATATAATACATAAGAATAAAATGCTTTTCTATGACTGTGTTTAAAGTAAGAGATACATATATGTAATACAACCAAAACTTTTAAAAGGCAAGCAGAAATTATAGAATAAAGAAATTCTTTACTAATATTAATTAGAAAAACACTGTTTTAGACTCACACTTTATGGACTTTTTTCCTATTTACTCTTTGGATCTGTCAAGCAATTTCATGGCTGGGTATATAGGCTTTCTTTGCATAGATGGAGGCTTCAGTGATGAAAAAAGACTAAAAATACCTTCACTATCTAAATACATAACACAGTAAGCTCTTTTTAGGTCTCTGCAAGGAAAAATGAAATATTTTGGAAGATGAGAAGAAAGCATAGAAAAGTCATGTCATTTTTTCACTCCTGGAATATAGATCAGAAGAGCTGCTGCAAATTGTCCTAGAACTAGTGGAAGATTTTCAGACACTGTAGTACTGACAGCAGTTGGAAATGTATATGAAATTTTTGGGAGGAATATTTAGAAGATAGTGAGAGTTAGCTGAAGGTACAGTACTGTTATATACTCTCCAAAATAAAAGTACATTTAATAAAAACCTTTTTTCCTGGATTTTTAAATACATATTCAGGGAAAATATTCACTTTCCTTTGTGTTGTGTGATTTTATTACTGTCAAATTCTGACTCATTTTTTAGAATAAATGAATTCCTCCTCCAATGCCATGTATTATTTTGCAAACCTGAACATGCATAGGTAGCTCATGGAGCACAAGATCTGCTGGTAAGTGTGGCTTATATACAGTAATTTTTGCTGTTCTTCATTTACCTTTCAGCATAACAAAAGAGAGGTGGAGAGAAAAAGCAAGAGAAACTTAACAAAGATAGTGGGCTAGATGGATCTTTTCTGATCTGAATCTCTAAGATATTTACCATTTCTTACAGGGAATGGAGGAAGGTGTTGCTCCAATTCAGGATCAGCTACTGAAAGAAAACAGAAGGAGAAAACTGAAAAATAAAAAGTTGAAAGTAAGTTGTAATAGTCAAACCTACACTTTAAAATAAGATCCTTGTCGTTCTTCTTCAGAACTAAGTTACCATTAAATAAGAACAGCTCCTGTGGTATTATTTGCCTGTCATTTCCTGGTAAATCAGTGTCATTAGCATTGATTTTTTTAGAGGAGAGATTAAAAGAGGTTTAGTTAGGAGACTAAGGCAGGAGTATATATTATCCAAGCAAATGTAGCTCTGGGTTTCAAAGATGACATTTCCCTCTCTGCTTCATTAACTTGCATAGCTTGTTGAGCTTTAGCTGTTCCTAATTAATTCTTTTACTGGCTTTTTTGAATGTGTATCATCTCTGGCAAACCATATAAAATGAAGAAATCTCTCTAAGGTTTTACCCTTTTAATTATTATTTTTATTGCTTAAATGAAGCTCCAGAATTGCAAATGTTGACATTTTAGTTGATTCTAGTCATTAGAGTTTTCAAAGGAGGAAAAAGGGGGAAAAGGCTAAAGAGAGGAGGGGGCAGTGCTGATAAAATAACAAATAAATAAATAAATGAAATCACAAACTGAGCAGGGTGCTCAGGAAATGCTGTGGAAAATGGAAAATAAACAGGTTTGTCAAAAGTGACCTCCATGATGGTTTCGCCCTTTTAAATACTAACAAGGAAGGAAGCATCATTAGAGGTAATTCCTCTCTGTCTTGTACACTGGCTGACGAGGAAATGGATGGAGTTTTGCACTCCTGCTTGTCATTTTGTTTTATTTGGGTAGAGCTCAGCTAGCAAGCTTGGTGAGTACAAGCATACCCATAAGTACACCTTCACACACAGTCATTCTCACATTTTCGCTAAAATAATGAGCATGAAAACACATGGTAGAACCTACCTGGCTTTTTTGGGGAAAAAAAAATCAAAAACATAAGCAAATCACATCTGTTAGAATGAATCTGTATTTTGCAAAGCGTGTGTCAGAAAAGTTGTAAGTCACACTTGGCCAATGCAATGCTCTGTCAAGTGGTCCGTTTGCTTCCCAGATCACCACACTGATTTTTAAGTTGATATTTTAAGAAAGAGGGAGATTCAGCTTTGTTGCAAGGAGAAAATTATAAGTAAGATGAATACCAATAGGTTAGAGAGTGAACCTGGGCGGTGTCAGCTGTTACCTGACTGCCTGTTCTACTGCTCATCCCGTCGCGCATGCAAGGTAGGTTGTTTCTCCCCACCCCTTTATTGTTAATAAAACAAAATGAAATTTAGAGTCTTCTCTAAAAGAAATTGTCACTGTTTAGGAGAAGTTCTGTCGCTGTCTCAGACACTCTCATTACTGCTACACTGATGACCACGACATAATTTTAAAATCTCTCAATAAGACTCATCCATTAGAAATGCGGGAGGAAAAAAGTGGGAGGCTCAATACAGCCAAGCAGTACATTTGCTGGCAGGCAAGACTGAAACTAAAGGGACAAGGCAAGCATTTCCTCATCCTGTGATCGCGTCACTACTGCATTTATTTCACTTTCACATTCTTGCAAAGATCGGTGAGGATTTTTTGCAAACAATCAGCTCAGTGAGGCCTAGCTGGAGGTAAAAGGAATTTGTTCACAAAGTCATTAGTCACTAGAATGATGAAAACATGGAAGGGCTATCTAATCTATACAGCAGAAACAATATTTTTCAAAGAAATTTGTTCCTGAAACCAACCAGAATTGGATTTTTTTCTGGAAAAGTACTTTTAATTTGTAATTCTCTACAACTATTGCAATTAGGTACAACTGGCTTTCTCATGAATATATCAGGCAGCCTTGTTTGATTATGGCTGGAACTGGAATAGAATCCCAAAGCCATGTGCATAAATATTTGTAAAAATATTAATTTTAATACAAATTTTTAGACCAAGTCTTTTGGCACACTTACCCAATCAAGGAAGGGAATAAACAAAACATGACCTTGACCAATCCGAATTGATGAATGTGTGGTCAAACGGATGCTTTGGTAGAGGATTATATGTGATCCTGTCTAAATGTAGCTATGTTATCTTTCTGTTGTGAGGATAAGCAGCACAACAAAAGTAATTTTATTTATTAAAATAAATTGCATCTGAGAAAATCATGGATGGCTAATGCACCCTTCAAAATAGAAATGGTTCCACTACCTATTGCTTTATTAGCATTTCAAATGCTATTAAAAATCTGATTCATGAATCGGAGCACCACTGAGCACCATGCTTTGGGTGAACAAAGCTCTATGGAAACCTTCTTAGAAGAAAGTTATTTTCTCAACTTTAGTAGTAATAAACACCTTTGGTGGGATCACTTGAGTTAAATTTACCCACCTGATGATAGTTAAGTGTGCAGTTTGGCTACCAACGAGGGTCTCTTTATGGAGGGATTAGACACCTCCAAAAATGCAATTCATCCTAACTTTCTTAACTGCTTATTTTAGGATGATGTGACCTACTTTTTGGGAATGGTGTCTCTTTCTATGTAACAGAAAGGGACTGTGAAAGGGGGAGAGCATAGGTTACTGTGAGCAGCAGTGAAGCCAGAGGATGTCTGCAAGTGAACAAGCGATCAGATCTTTGAAGCAGTGGCAGTGGGTAGTTCAGACGGCGGGAGTTGGCTCTGTGGCCGAGTGTAAGGGTGAACTGTGTGGAGCAAATGACTGTAAAACACACAGGAGTTGTTACCACCTCGGAGGTGCAACCAGCAAAGGGAAAAGAAAACCAAGGAAGTAAAAGAGAAGAGGCATGAGGCCGTATGGGAGAGGAATTTTTCAATGGCTAAGCATGGATGGGCCTCTGTGAGCTACCACAGATATGCACACCGTGGCCTCTGTCTCCAAGGGGCTTCACATTGCTGTTATCTATAAATTTAAACTTTTTTATTTTTAGCAACCATACATACTTAAACCATTTTTTGCTTTGTGTTAATTACATTAGCACTCATATTGTGTTCCTGGAACCCAAACAGAACAGGTCATTATTCCAGAATCTGAAAAATATGTATCTGTTGCTTGTTTCACAATAAGATTTTGGGTGAAACAATTACTTGGGGTTCTTTTGAGGATACATAGAAGTGTAAATTAAAAAAAAAAAAAAAAATTAAATCCCAAACCACTTGGGCAATTTAAGCCTTATGAAATTAAAGCATT
>KL280240.1:38639-57514 GCA_000699545.1 Podiceps cristatus | reverse complement strand
AATCCAAATTCATTTTTTGGCTTCTTCACAGTTCATCTGCCCACATTTCTCAACACATGAAGCCTTATATTTGTTTCTTTTCCTTGAATACATTTTTTCTAAATTTTAACACCTCCATCCAGAGAGTAATTCCCTCACACTGGGGCAAACCGTGGCCTGCATCACATCCCTACCCTTTGTTTTACAGAAAAATTACTGTATACCTCAAGATAAGTGGAAAAAAGAATACACAGGTGCATAAAGAAATTATGTAAACAGATGCTTATAATAAGCTTCTATAATGCATCACATGCACTCATGTTTGAGTCTGCCTATCCCAAAGCTTCAAATTTCCTCATTGAAAACGTTAAGAAAGAATATTTATTCTCTCCTAACCTTCACTATTCCTCATGAAAACCTGGGTCTTCATCAGTGTTCACACATACTCCTTTTTACTCTTCAAGCCAGTTGCAATGTCATCTTCATAACTTGGATTCAGGTTTGTCCGGGCACAAATTTAAAGGCATGACCTTACAAAAGGCTAGCCAACACACGCAATCTAACATGACCCCTGCGGAAAAGGGAGTGCAAAACATGCAAGTAGATGGCTGGACAACACTTTGATTTTTAACTTTCCTGTATGCTTTAACTTACCAGCTTAGTTCATACTGAAGTCCACACAAGACTCAGAACATGTTACCTCATAAAATGCGATACAACTTTAGCCAGGACAAGACACGGAGGCGTCAGCTGGTAACTTGAGGTGCATAAGCTACACAAGTATAAACTTTGGGTAAGTAGGATGAAAGGGGGAGAAGAGGGGGGCGGAATATACTGAAGTCTGGGTTCCTAGCATTTTTGGTACCCTATTAATGTTTCACATTAATAGGATAAAACCCAGGATGCATGCTGTAATGCAGAAGTAAAACACTGCGCAACACACTGTAGTACATAACTGTACCCAGAGGGACTGCCGTCCTCCCATGCCACATCCTGCTTTTACCTTATTTCCAAAGAAAACAAGGATAAATAACTCTCAAGGGAATGTAGAAAGGAGTCTGGTATCTATTCTCGATAGCTTTCAGACTCACTGATCAGATTAAGACATTTTTGTCTGAGGCAGGAGTTTCTGTACTAGATCTCTACCAAAAAAAAGGCAGCCAGGTGGAAGAGATGCTCTATTACCAGACTCTGTAACACCAAGGTTGCAGAGCAGTTGGTCTTTATCATACACAAAACTATTCAAGGAGCAAGGTGCAATAAGCATCACACCAGACAAAAAAAAAAAAATCTTTGATCGGAGCCAGCATCTTAGTAGACACCAGAGAAACAAGACAAAGCCAAGCCCTGAAGGAAATTCCCAGGAAGGTCCGTTCCTACTCCAAGCAGATTTGTGTTTCAAACAGAGCTGCTGATTAGGAATGTGACTCAAAGCAAGTTCCCAGGATAAATCTTATGACTTACAGCACCAGAATGCAACAGATTCACGTACATTTCTGTGCACTACAGCACTATCTGGATGATTAAGATGTCCATAGTGTTGCAAGTTGTTGAGTATCCTTCTGAGGACCAGGCAGGTGTCTTCCACAGTCCCCCTCAACCACCGAGGAAGAATACACAGGAATGCTTTCCTATACCCAACAGGCTTGTCAACCACTCATAAAACTACATGTAGACACGAAGATGTAGACTGACTATAGAGTCTGTTTTGCCAGACTGACCATAAAATCCATCACAAACTGGAAATTAGGAAAACCATGCACAGTCTTAATGAAGGCTAACAATTGAAAGTGTAGCCCTGGAGTGATCGTAGTCAACTTCATAGAATAGGAGTATGGGTGTAGAAATATCAGATTTGTGTATCAGAAGCTGGGTTTACTGGCAACAGGGCCTTCTCCTCAACTCCTCCACAAGACAAGACCACTGTTCATTTTACTTCAGTGGAAGTTACAAGCAGGAAACAATGGCAGGAGTGGGCCCAAAGTAAGCTGGAAATAAACTGCACCTTATACCAATAAAATACCTATGGCCCAGCAAGTGCCTCGTTACTGAGAAGGTGTCAGTAATCAAAATTTTAAGGGAATGCAAGCAGGTTTCCAAATCATTAGGCAACAGAACACAGTGTCAACACTACAGATGATGGGGGGGGCGGGAATAGAGAAAAATCAACCAGCACTGCTTAATCACCTAGGACTCTGACCTGCAACTACTCATCTGAGAAACACCAGTCAGGAAAGTCCTTTACATGATTGCAACTACCTACTCTGTAGCAGTGGGTCATTAATTTATCCTCCCTCTTCCCAAATTGTAACATTCTACTTGTAAGGACTTGAGAATAGGTATGCATTTTTGCCACCAGGGTAAAACAAAACTGTCATACTGTTTATGAAGCATTAAATATTTATGCACAGAGCTATCAGACCATAAATAATACAACAAGAAAGAGGGTAAGTTGAATGTAACATCAAGCTTGCAAAAGAAAGACATGGCTGCCTGTGTGTGCACCATCAGTTATGACCTCACATGCGTAACTACCATTGGCATGCAAAGTAAGACACCATTTCTGTTCTGCAGGACCCCAGCTTCATCCAGTGCACAGGGTGGACAGCACGTGTTTAGTAAGCAATTTGTCACTACCTGGTTCTTCTCTCAGAGTTCAGTGCGTGGCTCCGCCGCTCCATGTGCTGCGCTTCATTGAAGCTCAGCTCTCCAGATAGAATTATTAATTTCCTCCTGGGCTTTCTCTGGCGCTCATCACAATAATATCTCAGTGATTCATGAATATTAACAAAATGTGTTCTACAACAGTTCTGTGAGGTGAAGAAATGATATTGTCCACTGCATATGGGGAATACCCATTTAGTGTCCCTAGTACATGTCTGGTCTGAAGAGCCTGAGAACTGAGAAGTTCTAGTGTTTAATTAGCTTTGACAAGGTTTGGGTTGTGGTTTTTTTTTTGTTTGTTTTTTGGTGGTTTTTTGGGGTTTTTCTGGGTTTTTTTTTGAGTATTTAGCATCAGAGCTACTTTATACAGTCTGTTTTCAAGAGTTATCCATGACTGCATTTGTTAGCATGCATGACTGCTTGCCTTTTTGCAAATCTGCTGCAAGTCACATACCAAGAGAATAGCTACTTTATACAGTCTGTTTTCAAGAGTTACCCATGACTGCATTTGTTAGCATGCACGACTGCTTGCCTTTTTGAAAATCTGCTGCAAGTCACATACCAAGAGAACGGGAAACACACCACACCATATATTGGTGATGTTGACTTGTGCCAAGTAACCAGAGTTCTAGGTGTACTGTAATTAACAACACTGCAAAAGTTCCTACATATTCACACTTCGCAGTTAATGTATTTAAAAAGGCAGGAGTTGGGACTGAAGATTTCCTTGCTTCTGGGGCACCTATGAAAAGTCTGTCTCCTGAGCAGGTATTTGTTATCTAAAAGGTGATTTCAGTCTGTGACATCTCCTTCTACGGTATCAGAGACATACTGTCTGCTATTCAGTTTTATATTTTAATGGAAATACAGGAATTCATATCATCAGGACCTCCATCTCACTGTCAATGCAGCAAAAGATGGCTAAGGGGGTGAAAGGATATAAGAGGAGAAAGAGGCGGGAAGAGAGAAATTAGTCACATGTTGTGTTTCTTCAGGCCACCACACTATGAAGGAATGAATGCATGTGATCATATAATTAAAGACTGCATTACAATGCACAGTCACGGGGAATTCCATGTTGGTATTCCTGATTTTGTGATATTCCTTGAATTTAATGACTTCCATGTAGCTTCATATAGTATAAAAAAAAAAAAAATCAAAGAAAAAAGCAGAATGGAAAGCTGAATATGGCAACCACTGATTCCTTTGAAACCTCAAGCAAAGACACCTGTAACCTCAGTAAGTTATCATCCCAAGACATCCAGGGCAGAAGACAACGGACAGCTTGTCAAGGGTTCACAGACAGTTGCTGCTAACAGCAAATTTTTCATGTTGAATCCCACCCCGGGCTTTGAAGAGGAAAGTTACTCTAGTGAGAATAAGCTTGCTGCTTCCACTGAAATGTACTTCTGCTGTTCATCTTTCACCCTGTCATTTTGAAATGCTGCATCTTCCCCGCTACTATCTCCTCCTCCCAGTCCTATTTGCTATACCAACCCTGCTCTCCACAAACCTCTCATCTCAAACCCATTCTCTTCAACCAATATGCTAGCCATGAAATCAAGCTTTTTGTCCTGTTCCTTGTGGGAAGAATCTCCTTGCTCAGCTGTTCCCATCATCTTCTCTGTCTTTTTCTTAATATTCAGTCATGCATGCCAGCCAGTGTGCCACATTCCTGATGATTCCTCGTCTCTCCCTTCAGGTTCCCTGTCCAGTCTCAGCACACACAGCTTGGACTCCTTTATTCAGCTTCTTTTTATGGGATTTTTTTCTCTCTCACCCCTTTCTCCCTTCTGACAGGATTCCCACTCTCCAGCCCACATTCAAGCAAACAGAAACTTTCCCCCATCATTCTTAGTGTCAAACCCTGAACTCACACAGGAAAACAGAGGTGGGGGGTGGGTCTTCACATGATATTCAGAACAGTGGGGACCCTGTGGGATCTTCTTCCTTTTCCTCTCACTTTTCCTTTACGTTTTTAGCATTGCCTTTTCTTTGATGCAACTGGCTCATAAGAGCGACAGACACAAAATACAGACCTAAGGTCCACTTGCATGCTTTGCAGGAGGAAGATAATACCTGAGGAGTGATTATCCCTGCAACTTTCACAGTTGCAGTTAAGTCTGTGGAAGATGAGAAATGCCAGTTCATACGATCAGAGCAATAAAGCAGGATCCATTTCACCTAACTCCAATGTAATGTAGTTGTCTAGGCTCCTGCTATCATTAGCTGAGAAAAGACACCTCCAGACAGTGATTCAGCCTATCTCAAAATGGAAGGACTCATCCATTGGAGGTACATCACTGACTAGAGATCACCTGGATGATTAGCACCAGTTACACATCTCCCTTTCAGAAAGATAGTTAGATAAAGTGAATCCACTTCCCAAGTTGTCGAAACTTGGGGAATGCAAAGTGGTTTTTCATAGTTTTCTGTAGAAGGTACTGTTTTGCCATCCAGTAGCAATAATGAAGGTGTTGAAACCCTGGAGTGGGTTGCCCAGAGAGGTGGTGGAGGCCCCATCCCTGGAAACATTAAAGCCCAGGTTGGACGGGGCTCTGAGCAACCTGATCTGGGTAATGGTGTCCCTGCTCACTGCAGGGGGGTTGGACTAGATGGGCTCTGGGGGTCCCTTCCAACCCAAAACATCCTATGATTCTATGATAATAATACATGCATCCAATCTTCAGTTTACTTCTGCAACTGTTTGGTCTCAATCTTTCAATAACATAAGCAGGAATACCGAAGCTAACAAATTTCATTCTCTATTTTCATTACAGTAACTGAATGTTGCAGGGGAATGTAAAGAGCAGTGAATAACCATCACTTTCAAATGATTCATCTAATCTTTACTGGGAAGCTTAAGTCTCTGTGATACATGCAGTTGCTTGGGACAGAACAGATCACCTTCTCACTGGCTACATAAGGAAGCCAGGCCAAACAGTACCAAAACTGGAACAGCAACACTGAAGCAGCAACCAAACAATACCACTCCTATAAGTGAATAATACTCCTTATCTCAATTGCTTATTTTAGTCAAATATATAGTCTAACATTTTGTAATAAGGGGCTATCAGCTACTATCACAAAGGTAAGGTAACACAGCCAAATCAATACAGCCGTATTTTTCTAAAGGCTAAGGAGACTATCTAACACTTTCAGCCCTACTACCAGTAAGACCATGATAAACATTAAGACTGGTAAATGGCCTCATTCCCAAAAATGTTCTCTGGGTCAGATGTCTCACTTCAGAGACTATATAGACATCTGGGTGCCTGAGATGCAAAGGTACTGAATGCTGACAAGACCACTTACATCAGTGAATCATTCAAATTTTCAGAGTCTCCTCAAATGGGCATCTGAAAGTCAATGCCTAAAACACTATGGACTGCAGCATCACTAAGTAAGTGCAGTCATGATTTACTGATCTACACTATCTTTAGCAACAGAATTCCAAAACCCTGTGCGTCCTAGTGCACAACTGGTATTAGTCTGTACCTGCACAGAAGACTGGAGATGCAAGAGACCAAGATGCCCGTGAATGTTGTGCAGCCAGTTACTTCTCTTTCTCCATCTGTTTGCCTGTCTGCTTTGACTGTTCAGATTATAAACTCTCCACAGCAGGAACTGTCTGTTATCAGATATATATCCACAACGGAGCAAATCGAGGCCTCTCAGAATGAGTCCTTCAAGGGCACCACAGAAATGTTTTTTCAGGCTGCACAATTAAAGTCTCAGAGGTCTACAGGAAAGCCTGTATTTAAGTATCAGTAACCCAATGTGCATATAGTTACCTTTGCAAAAAAATGGCATGCTGTCCATTAAAGTGTAAACATGGTGAGATCTCAGTCATGGCTGAGTCTCACAAAGGAAATGCAAGAAATCTTCCCTTTCTTGTCATGTTTAACTGGCATCACTAATGTTTTAAAGTAATCTCTTGAATGCAGCACTCCAAATATTAACCCTTCCCTTCTGTTTCATTCGAATGTGTCCTCCCTCACTGCTGCAGCCATAATTTGCCTGGATAGCAAAAGCTTGTAAACTTTTAAGCATTTCCCTCTGCCTCCATCACTGTTACCTCCAATAATGATTGGGGAACATTACTTGAGTTGGGGGCTGTCTGGTACCACTGGTCTCCTGATCACACAGTGAAGGAAAAGTATATATACCTTATCTTGCTGAGAACACTTTTTTATTAAATCCAGGATCCAGTGAAGATTGATGAACTGTACAGTACACTTAATTGTCACTGTTCCGATGAGTTATTAAAGCTGTGGAGTAATTAAATCACATCGTGTCTTCTTACAGAGTCAGAATGATCTCCATGTTAGAGAAACACAGGTAAAAATAAGGAAAAACACTCTAGATTTCTTTACTTTCAGGATTTGACTTAAACCAGCTTTGAAATAGCCCAGTGCTGGCAGACAAAATCATGGAAGAACTGTTGTGAGTATATCTGGGTGTTTGCAAATAATGCAAAGAGTAACTTCAGTAATTTATGAAAAATTCTCACACATTTGTGCATAGCTGCTATACATTTAGATTTCATCTTTTGAATTTTAACTTGCATTGCCAAAATGTTTCCTTTCAAACTTGGGGGAGGCTGTATTTACCATTGAGGGATAAGAAGTTTTAAAATACTGTTACCATCTCTTAACAGCTAACAAATCTGGAGAGAAAAATCAACCACAGAACAAAACTGGGACAAGGGAATTGTTAACAAAAAAACATACTTCTCCCTTCAGCTCTACAAAGAGATCACAGAACAGTTCTTTACTCAAACCAGATTTTAGATGCTTCCTTCCGTGCACAGTACATATGGCTTGCATCTATTTTTTTTTCTTTAAAACAGAATTACATTTCTTCCTGTTAGTAAACATATCAAGGCTTCTATAAGAACTAACAACAACAAAACTTTTCCTGCTTTTTATGTAGATGGAACATAGGTATTTTAAGTAGGAAATTATTTCTCTGACCACATAAACAGAATAGCTTCATAAGAGCAAACAGGTAAAAATACAGCCTTGCATAAACTCACAAAAACTCATTCATTTTTACAACCAGCATTTGAGGGACTCGGTATCTAGCACAAGAGTACTTTTGACAAAGACTGAATTTAACTTGACAAGAAAACCTGCATTACCTTTTCCCCTCCAAGCTTCCTTTCCCACCTTTCTCTTTATTCCACTTTTTTCTTTCATTCGCCGCCCCTTTCTTACTTGGCCTTTTTTCCTTATCAAAAAGTCACAGCTGAGTAAAATATAAAACACTAGCATGTGAGCAAATAATTCCTTCCCACTGCCCTATCACCTCTTCCTCTGCCATCCTGAAGGCAATACAGTTGCTCAGAAAGAAGAGTTGGTAGTGACTTTAAGCAAAGCTAACAAACAAAATATTGCAGGTTTTCATGCTTCCAAAAGAATACGACACTGTCTACCCACTCCGACAACTGGCTCTGAAGGATTTCATTTCCTTCCCAACCTCCTCAGCTTGGTTTCAAATACAACAGTGAATCTGACCGCACATGTAAGCAGCTATGCAAAAGGCCGGATTACTAATAATGCTATTTGTCTATTTTGCACACAGAGTAAAAAAACCCAAGAAATCTGCATAGAAAAAAATGTGTAAAAACTGATTCAGTAGTGACATCTTGCTAATATTAAGGATAAACCCATCTGGCAGAAACCCAGTAGTGAATGAAAGCGTAGCAGATGTAGAGAGATAACAGGATCTGGGGGCAGCTTATGCAAATATAGGCAAAAAGTGCTCTCTGCTGTATGAACACAGCGCACTGGGGGTGGGGTGACACACAGCAAAGAGGAAATCCTAGCTAATCACAGGGGCTCCCCAGCTCCATACGTGGCACTGGCCTTTACCACCAGTGCAAGTCTGCCGCGGAAGACAAGTCTATACAGGAGCTGATGTTGAAACACTCTACAAGGCCAAAAACTATGCACACAAGAGAAAAACATGCCACAACGATGGTGTCCAGCATTATCTTGGTGACAACTGCATACAGCACAACGAGCTTGCAAATGGTCAAAACAATAACTACAAGGCAATAATTTTGAACAAGGTCTGACTTACCCACTCAACTCTGACTGATTAGTTATTTGATACTAATTGGGCTCTGCAAACAGCACAGCAAGGAGGGGCTGTACTGCGGGGCTACAAACAGCAGTCCTTTATCTAATCTTAACGTAGACCTTCGTTATTGCAGCTTGGCATCAATATTGTACTGTCCTCTGAAATCCTTCCACTCTGGTATTTCCACAGTTGCTACTACACAAATCACAATGACTTTCTCTGAAGCATCCAATTTTCCCAGCAAAAGGCACATACTAAACAATGGCAAGCCTGAAGTGCTCTCATTAACAACCTTTTTCATCTGTCCATCCATCCAAAATAAGAACATGCAGCGCATTGTTCCAACCTTTGCCTATACCTCCTCTTCCCATGGCCAAGCTGCCAGACATCACTGCACACAAAAGCATCACAACAGCACCCTTGTTTTCATGGGTACCACACATCTCTTGGCAGAACTACAAGTTATGTTTCTTCCCTCTCAGAATAGATACAAATAGACAAGGTCGCTGTCTTACCAAGCTTGCACACAACTGTATACCACAGATGCTATCACCATTGTTATTTTACTTCCAGCCTTGAAGTCAGAGGTCTTGCCCATATAATAAGTACACTACTTTCAGAACAGATGACCACTGGCACGTCTGTGATGGTGGTGATAAAAGCATGGTCTGTGAGCCATGTCCACAGGCCATTTGGAAGGGTCCTGCCTAAACCACTTTTCTTGAACTCACTTCTGGAAATATCTGGCCAGATACTCCGGAGGTCTTTAGCAGAAGGCAGAGTGCAAGCAGACCAGTGAAAACATGCACTGGAGCATCTTGCTGCAAGAAACTGGGTGAGAGAACTGCCCAAACCAGACATAGGATGGTTACAGCAGCCTGTCGAAATAAAGGCACAACCATCCAGTAACAGAAAACAGATCTGTACAGTTCCTAGGCTGCTGGCCTTCATTAGCTCTCAGGATCCAAACCACATCATTGCTTATAAACTCTTCTTAGAAGTTGTAACTTAGATGGCAAGAGAGGAGGGAGGCAGGGTTCAACAGAGGACTTCTTTAAAGCCCCTGACAGCTATCCCTCATTAGCAGAGACAAACATTTCTTGGAATCAAAAAGACAAAATTTGAGGCTAAAGGAAGAGTAAGTTCAGTGTCACAGTATCCACAAGGACATCACTTTGAAGTGTTGCTTCTTTGAAGTATGAGTAGTAGCTGCAGAAATGAGAGATTCTTGTGAATGAAATTGAGCAACAAGGAAAAAAGTCAAAATACTCCTAGCATTCCTGAAGCATGCCAATAAGCAAGAAACCACAGCTAGGCTAGAATAAGTATACTCCCACTCACAATACTGCAGTACCTGGACCAACACGAGAACAAGGCTTAGAGGAAGAGCTTTAACTGGTAGTACCCCATAAACTCTCCCTTTTTACTTCCCCTTCTTTCTCCTTTATGTCCAGCATGAAAAGAAGGAAAGCAAAAAAAGCATACTAGAGAATATGATTTTAGTTTAACTGTCTTGTCAACTGCCAGGACCAGCTTTCCAGGACAATAAATCACCTGGTTATGGATGCGGAAAGTTCACATATTATTAAGTTGACTTTAATAGCGAGGGATAAAGATCCATCCTTTCTACAGCACAATGTCACCACTGAGGGTCCCTCACCAACAGCACCATGTTCTGTAAGTCCTCTAGGTTTTCCCAGTACGAGTTGGCTCCAGGGATGCCTTTGAGGGACATGAGCGGCACCAGCCAGGTCCCGGAGCCCAGGGTCTGGAGTAGTGCACACCGAGGCAGAGATGTTACACTACCAGTGGCAGAGCTGGAATCACACCATGGCATCTGCAGTTCGCCAGAACCCTGCTCAAAACACTCAACATCATTTTCGAACTACTAGAGCCCATGCAATTAAAAAACCCTTCCTCTCTGTTGTGGCAGTAAAAATTGTTATCGAACTAAGTCCCACACCTTTTGTCAAACTCAAAAGCAAAAGAAACCTTGGTCCAAACACAATGCTTTTAAAATCAGTGTTTACTCTGTGTGACCTTGTGTGGTTCTCTGATACATACTAGCTTGATACACTGGGTCAATATTAGTTCAGAACAGTCTACATTTTATGCCAACTGCTCTTGCATCAATTTTTATCAAGTCAGATGGAGTTCTTGTATCCAAAATCAAAATGTTTTGTTTTATACCTTTCCTGTACAAATTGTTAAAGGCTTTGCACTGTTAAGCATCTGGCAAAAGTTGATTATACACCATTAAATCTCTTCTTGCACGGGAGCATAAGTGAGTTCAGGGCAGCTATTAACATATGCCAAGGTAAAACAGCATCATCCAGTGACATCTCCATTTGAAAGAGCGTCTTAAACATTGAAAAACAAAAAGAAAACACATATCTTTATCTGTTCAATATTATACCTCTTCATTTAACATCTGTGCTGTTATTCTTCCACTTACAGAACTTTCCCACCTTCTTGTGTGAAGACAAAAATGTACAGCCTGATCCTTTAAAACAGGAAGTTTTTGGGAAGTCCTGTGCTTGACACCGTAAGCACCATCTAGGCGACAGCCAAAGAATGTATATTTGATTTATACAGGCCAAAAAAGTTGCCTCAGAGCATTAAAACAAACCACAACAGTACTCACATCCCCAGAAATCATTCGTGTCAAAGGAGAATACAGCAGGGTGCATCCAAATTCTTGAGGTTGCTCAGAACTTAGTCTAGATTCGCTTAGAATCTAACATTCTTAATATTTACATGAAATACCATGACAGCAACTACAAAAAAATACCTGTCTTGAAAGAATAACTACATGCACTGTCTAGCTGTACCTAATGCATTTTAGCAGCTTCAAGCAAGCAAGGAACCATCATTACATGACCAGTCAGCAGAGCAACAGTGAGGACATGGCTGGTCAGCAGTGGTTTCACCAGTTTTTCCTGGAAATAATCTGGTATGGACTAACAAAATATTTACAGGCCTGTCCATTTCAATATAGATGACTAGTCACACTCAAGTTGCCACAGACATACAGGCATCACCTTCTCCACACCATTAGAGGTTCATAGAGGACAGTGAATAATCCCACATCTTTTACAGATTTCAGCATGGAGACATCACTAGCATCTGTATTCCAATGTCAGGAGTACATATTGGCAGTGCAAGCAATGCAAACTATAAATATGATTCTGTCTGCATAAGTTAATGAAATGTTATGAAATATTAACTTAAAGGATTTCAATGGATTCCACAGAAGTCATGTCTTCAGCTTCCTTGCCTCCCAAAGGCATGCTAACGAGAACAAGTAGCCAAATATCAAATCCTCACTAGTAACTCAGCATTACACATGTCATTACTCCCCTTTTTGCAATGAAAACCAAAGGCTGTCCTTCCCCACACTCACCTCATCCAGGCTGCAGAGGGGAGCTGTGAAAAGAACTTGAAATTTAAAAAATAAAGGGAAGTGGTTTTTCCTTTATTTCTTGAATTTACAATCAGTCTTAGCAAGCTGAAAGACTAAGAACTGTTCTGTCCCTGCAACTACTCCAAACACTACAATGTGACCCTTCCAAAAATACTCCAATTTCAGCTTGGGTAAAATGTCTCCATGTTTCCTTTTGTGTCAGAGTAAGGGCTGATCTTTCACTGTGGAGTTTATCATTCCTAGAAGTGTAATAAGACTGAAATCATAGAAGACTTTCTCTTGCAGCTTTATACCACAGAATAAAACACATTTAGACTCATGTACATTTCAGTTAATTGTGTTCATCATCATGTTCAAAGAATCTGGTGGAAGTCATTTATGAACCATGACACATTTGTTCTATACCATTTCTGTTTATAAACCACACAGATGCCATCATTGCTACAGGTCCTACACGGAAGGCACTCAGTACCAACAGCCCTGTTCAGTACAGCACAGTTCAGTCCTTTTGTCTTCCACATAGCTCTTTGCTGTGCCGCTCGCCATTGCTGTGCCTGCGGACACCTGCTGTACCAATGAACTGTTCAACAGGTCATATTCCCATCCAAGATCCTCAGAGCTAACAGCTTCTCTGCTGACTTAGCCCAAGCCCGCTTCCAGGATGGTGTCAGAATGAGAGAGCATCATAGAATGGTTAAGGTTGGAAGGGACCTTGAAGGCCATCTAGTACCAACCCCCTGCCATCAATGGGCAGGGACACCTTCCACTAGACCTGGTTGCTCAGAGCCCCGTCCAACCTGAACACTTCCAGGCATGGGGCATCCACAGCTTCTCTGTGCAACCTGTTCCAGTGCCTCACCACCCACATTGTGAAGAATTTCTTCCCAATATCTAATCTAAATCTGCCCTCCTTTAGTTTAAAACCATTCCCCCTTGTCCCGTCACTACACACCCTCATCAAAAGTCCCTCTCCATCCTGCCTGTAGGCCTCTTCAGGTACTGGAAGGCTGCTATAAGGTCACCTCAGAGCCTTCTCTTCTCCAGACTGAACAGCCCCAACTCTCTCAGCCTGTCTTCATAGGAGAGGTGCTCCAGCCCTCTGATCATCTTCATGGCCCTCCTCTGGACCCACTCCAACACATCCATGTCCTTTTTGTGTTGGGGGCCCCAGAGCAGGACACAGGACTCCAGGTGGGGTCTCACCAGAGCAGAGCAGAGGGGCAGAATCACCTCCCTCAACCTGCTGGCCACACTTCTCTTGATGCAGCCCAGGAGACAGTTGGCTTTCTGGGCTGCAAGCACACATTGCCAGCTGAAGTTAAGTTTCTCATCCACCACTACCCCCAAAGTCCTTCTCCTCAGGGCTACTCTTGAGCCATTCACCGCCCAGCCTGTACCTGTGCTTGGGATTGCCCTGACCTACATGCAGGACCTTGAACTTGGCCTTGTTGAACTCCTTACGGTTCACACAGGCCCACCTCTCAAGCCTGTCAAGGTCCCTCTGAATGGCATCCCTTCCCTCCAGCATGTCAACTCATGTTGATGTTGACGACAAAGATGTTAAACAGCACCGGCCCCAGTACTGACCCTTGAGGAACACCGCTCATCACTGGTCTCCACCTGGATACCAATCCATTGACGGCAATTCTTTTGGTGTGGCCATCCAGCCAGTTCCTTATCCAATGAGTGGTCCATCTGTCAAATCCATGACCCTCCAGTTTAGAGACCAGAACGTCATGCAGGACAGTGTCAAATGCCTGAAGGAGTCCAGGTAGATGATGTCAGCTGGCTGCCCTCCATCTACCAACTCTGTAACCCCATCATAGAAGGCTACCAAGTTTGTCAGTCACAATTTGCCCTTGGTGAAGCCGTGTTGGCTGTCCCCATCACCTCCTTGTTATCCACACACAGGTGTGGTCTTAAAGGAAAAGCTTATTTTGGGAATATTTCTGTTAGCTTTTTCCGAACTCTTACAGGCAGGACACTTTTGGGAAAAGAATTGCTGATTTCCCTGTCAGCTTCATCTGGAAAATAGCAACCAATTAGCACTTAAATGACAATGAGAACAGAGCAGCAGGCAGAGTATAGGTGAGGGGAAACAACAATGACAAGATAATCTTTCATTGTGCCTGTGAAACACATTCTGCACGTGTGCCAAACTTTGTAGCATCTTTACCACACGCATCACAGAACAGCCTCTTCGCGGTCATGAAAGCAATACCTCAGAACTGCTGACCAGTATTTAGACAACTAATCAAAGTTTAACAAGCCTTGGCAGAACTTCACTTAAGAAATCCACTTATCTTGAAGTACATTTTTATAAAAAGAGAAAGTTTTTTGTGTACACACACTATCAATAAATGAACACAATACCAACACATACTGTTGCTTACAGCATACCTTACAACAATAAAATCTATATCACATTCATTTTTAAACCAAGTTTGAAGTCACACAATGCCTACAGCTTGTACACATCACCATCACGTGTCTATGAACAACTGCAGTGCCAGTATCTGCAACCATTTATGTGATCCAATTCACAGATTCTGTGTTTTGTGTACATTGGCATATCTTGAGGGCATGCTCAGTCTAGTGTGGTGCCTGTTTTTCATTAAATGGGAAGACTTTTAAAAAATAAATATAGCTTTTCATCAGAGCCCTGAGGCATCCATTCATCACCTTATCTTGTCCCAACCAATTTTTGAACAGAGACATATAATAAAGCAGTTCTCATTTTGCCAATTGCATAAAGGATTTAGGGATGGCAAATGAACAGAAGGAAAATCTGATATACATACTTCCACCTTCTTTAAGTACTAGCAATGTTGTCCATTTCATTCTCTCCATCCTGCAGTGACTGGAGCTAGTTCATTAATTCAGTGCTCAAGATTCTCACTGGAAACTAAGATATTATATAGGTAGCAGAAGGGAATCTTTGATAGATCTCTAACCTACCTGAAGAAATCTAGAATTGCCATTTCCATAAGATGGAGCTGAAGATCAGCTCTAGAAAGCTCTAGGAACATAGAAGGTAGTAAATTCTGCTCCACTTGTATCAAGCAGTGAATAAAGCAGAGACGGGTACTACTGAGGCCAGGTAAGGTTATGCTGCCAAAGCAGCAACCGAAGATAAGCAACCAGGCTGAGAGATGTAAGCAAAATCATGCAGGACAACTCCATGAGAAGGAGAACAGCAGGGAGGGCTGTAGTGAACACTGTGAAGGAGGCAAAGCAGACATTGACCTCAGAAATGAAGGTCAGTCTTAAATGGGGTAAACTGAAGAAATTGAAAGGGAAATGAGAGGGAATGGAAAAATCACAATGAGCATATGAGAACACAAAAAAATTAAGAGATCAAACAAGATGTGGAAACAACAGGAACCTGGCAAAGAAATACTTAGCTAGATCAGAAGATGGACAAACAGGTAATTGAGAAAACTGAGAAAGGAAGGGAAGAAAACTGAAAAGGAGGTAAAAACAGGAGAAGAAACAGAAAAAGCCAGTCTTGCCACAACATACAAACAGAAATGGCTAATAAGAACCAGAAGTACCAGATCTGAAGTGCAATGTAAAAAAAATCTAAAGAACTACAGTAAAAAAAATAGGAAGAGCAGCACATTATCCTCAGCACCAAGTCCACATTATGTCTCTCTAAGTCAGGGCTCCAAATTCTGACAAATTCAGCAACTCCTTGTGTTGTTTTTCCCTTCTCTCCCACTTACACAGTCTTCTCTCTTCTCCCTGCAGCAGGGCACCATCCCACACTGGTAACAGCTCCTGTCATCCTCTGCTGGGCAACTCCACTGGGAACTCTGCCACCAAAAAGCCAATGCCAGTTGATTTATGCTGTTTTCGTAAAGCCTGCTGTACTTCCATGTTTACCACTACGCACTACACCACTCATCACTTGTAGACTTAGGATAATGAGAACCCTAGTGACTCTCAAAATACTTGCAAATTGAGGTTTCCTGTCATAAGAGTCATCAGTTGGGGCCTGCCTGAAGATCGGCAGAAAAGAAAAAAAGTCTGTGGGAGAAGTTATTTTTGTTTCAGGTTTGTTTGGCTTCCTTATAGAAAAAAAAAAAAATCTACAGACCACTTCTTATTCATGAGGTTGCTTCAGCAGAATGTCTGCATTTCAGCTCAAGCTGTGATCTCACCATCTCCTCCAACTTAAAACACTCATACAGACTATTTTTGTAACTCTCGCCATCCTAACCAAAACACGTGACATCACTCTGTCTATAGGTGTAAAAGTGCCGTCTCTTTTCCACACACAGTACTGAATTACTTCATTAATCAGATTGAAAGAACCTCTGCAAGTCTGAGAAGCAGGAAGAGTAGGGCTAGAAGCTGGGGTTCAGTACATTAAACAAACAGTATATAGGTTTGTCATTAAATTGTATCCTCACGGGTCTCTCTTGAATGCCTTTCCCTGGTTGGGGGTTTTCTGTTTATTTCTCTCCAACCCCAGTTCTGTTACTGTATTTTGCTTGTGATTCACCACAGATGTTTTCTTTCCTAAAAGATGTTCACATGCTCATCTTTTCGTTCTTTTTCTTGTAAGCTTATGTCTGTCTCCCCCACCCATTTGCTCTTTCTTGGTATCTCATCTATCACTTATTTTCAGCTGTCTTTCAGCTGTTTTACCTTCTGCTCATCACCATTTTCAAAACATTTCCCCCTCGCTTTTTTCCATCCAGCTGTCATTTCCCTCATCCTATAGGGAAGTCTTGATTCTTCATGTGCCACCTTCCACCACTCTCCATTTAATTTTCCAACAGTCCTCCAGGGTTGAGCCATGCCTCTAGCGGGGACTGCAAAGCACAGACCCAGGGGAAGATGAACCAAAGCAGGCAGCAAATATAGCCCTGACCTGAACCCCGCAGGTCTGGGCTGGTGCCACCACCAGCTGGTGGGAGTCCACTCCCTCTTCTGAAAGAGGGGAGTAGCTGCCTGGTTGCAAAGGTACCCGAGCTTGGGAGCCCTTATCACTTTTGCTGTCTCAGGAGAGCACAGGATCTACCTCATGCACCACTCTTAGGAGGAAAGACATACCATGGGCTTTCTCCTCTCTTGTCCTAGTAGAAGGCACATCTACGTTAGCCCTGCTCTGAGCAAGGCCAGTTGGCTGCCTCTGCCAAAACCTCCAGCTATAGTACCTGCTGGCTGTTACCAGAGACACAACAGACCACGGAGGCAAAGGGCCTGGGGTGGGGAGAGCAGCAGGAGCTCAGAGCAGTCTTTCATGGGGACACAGCCCATGCACCACCCTGTGCTTCCTGCTCCTCCACTTCCAGGCAGGGGGGACTGAGAGCCTAAAGACACCCTCCCTCCTGTACACAGCTAGTGAAAACCGCTGCAAATTGTTTTACTGGCCCAGCTTCTCTCCTCCTTTTGCAAAGGTGGGTAAGGAAAGGAAAAATGATCTGATTTTTCTGGTGAAGTGAAGCAGTGTGATACCTGACTTCAGAGTAAAAGCAACGTCCTTTGGGAAGCAGAGTAACAGGCCACACGCACATCAAGGTATCATCTTAAACACGTATGTCAAACAACCCTCTGTATTTCAAACTCTTCCTAAACAAAGATGATTAAGTGTGGACACTGTTGGATATATAATCCTCCCTTTACTGGTGAAAGTAACATGCTCTGAAGGAGTAAAGACCCGAGTTACACAGCAAGTTGATCAACCTCAGATTGCAACCAGTTTGTTCCCCAGCATTGCTCCCTGCAAAACAAAGCTGCCTCATTTAAATCATAAGAGACAGCTTAATATTTAACAGTGATTTTTTTTAAGAAGATCTGGCTAGTGTTAGAGTTCTTTTTATTGCTCAGAAGCAATTAAGGAACAGCATTTACAGGCTCTGTAAAGCTGTGCTTAGTGACTGAAAGGCCAGGTGGAGCTGATTACAGCCAGATCAAATCACAAATGCTTTTAAAAAGATTTAAGGATCCCACCTCATACTCAAATAGTCATACAATAGTTCAGGTTGGAAGAGACCTTTAAAGGTCATCTAGTCCAACCCCCCTGCAATGAGCAGGGACATCTTCAACTGGATCAGGTTGCTTAGAGCCCCATCCAACCTGGCCTTGAATGTTTCCAGGGTTGGGGCTTCTACCATCTCTCTGGGCAACCTGGCCCAGTGCTTCACCACCCACATTGTAGAAAGCTTTTTTCCTTATATCTAGTCTGAATCTACCCTTTCAGTTTAAAACCATTACCCTTTGTCCTATTGCAACAGGCCCTGCTAAAAAGTCTGTCCCTATCTTTCTTATGAGCCCCCTTTAAGTTCTGAAAACCTGTTATAAGATCTCCCCAGAGCCTTTTCTTCTCCAGGCTGAACAACACCTAGACTCTCAGCTGAGCTTCATAGCAGAGGCGCTCCAGCCCTCGGATCATTTTTGTGGCCTCCTCTGGATCCGCTCCAACGCATTCATGTCCTTTTTGTGTTGGGGACACCAGAGCTGAACACAGGACTCCAGGTGGGGTCTCACCAGAGCAGAGCAAAGGGGCAGAATCCCCTCCCTCAAATTGATGGCCACACTACTTTTGATGCAGCCCAGGATACAGTTGGCTTTCTGGGCTGCAAGAGCACATTACTGGCTCACGTCCAGCTTTTCATCCATCAGTACCCCAAAGTCCCTCTCAGCAGGGCTGCTCTCGATCCCTTCCTCCCCCAGCCTGTATTGATAGTTGCAGTTGTCCTAAACCCGCTTT
>KL280240.1:21162-38472 GCA_000699545.1 Podiceps cristatus | reverse complement strand
AATATGGACCCCTGAGGGACACCACTCATCACTAATCTCCATCTGGACATTGAGCCATTGACCACTGCCCTCTGGACACGACCATCCAGCCAGTTCCTCACCCACCGAACAGTCCACCCATCAAATCCGTGTATCTCTAATTAGGGAGAAGGATGTTGTGGGGGACCACGTCAAAGGCCTTACAGAAGACCAGACAGACGACACCTGGAGCTCTTCCCTTGTCCACTGATGCAGTTGCTCCATCACAGAAGGACACTTGCTCAGGCAGGAGTTGCCCTTGGTGAAGCCATGCTGGCTGCTGGCTGCCTTGAATCACCTCCCTGTCCTCCATGTCCCTTAGCATAGCTTCTAGGAGGATCTGCTCCATGACCTTCCCAGGCACAGAGGTGAGGTCAGTAGTTGCCAGGGTCTTCGTCCTTCCTACCCTTTTTAAAAATGGGGGAAATATTCCCCTTTTTCCAGTCTCCAGGGACTTCACCTGACTGCCAGTCTTCATGGAGACTGACTTGGCAACTGCATCAGCCAATTCCCTCAGGACAGCAGGAGGCATCTTGTCAGGTCCCATAGACTTGTGTACGTTCAGGTTCCTCAGGTGGTCACAAACCTGATCTTCTTTTACAGAGGGAGGGACTTTGCTCCCCCAGTCCTCATATTGTGGCCCATCCACTCGAGAGGTGTGGGAAGAGAGGCTGCCCGTGAAGACTGAGGCAAAATGTTGAGTACCTTAGCTTTCTCATCTGTTCTTACCAGTTTGCCAGTCCTGCTCATCAGGTGCATACACTTTCTTTGATCTTCCTTTTCTGGCTCATGCACCTGTAGAAGCCCTTCTTGTTATTCTTTGCATCCCTTGCCAAGTTCAGCTCCAGCCATGCCTTGCCCTTCCTGACCCCCTCCCTGCACAACCGGGCAGCATCCCTATACTCTTTCCAGGATACCCATCCCTGCTTCCACTGCCTGTGCAGTTCCTTCTTGCCCTTCAGTTTGACCAGAAAGTCTTGACGCATCCATGTCCACCTCTTGCCTTCCTTGCCTGATTTCTTACATCTGGGAATTGAGAGCTCTTGGACTCTATGGAAAGCCTTCTTAAAGATCTGCCAGCTCTGTTCCACTCCCTTGTCCCTCAGGGCAGTTTCCCAGGGGGTGGTATGGACTAACTCTTTGAACAGATAGAATTCTGCTTTCCTAAAATTCAGGGTCCTGACTTTACTCTTTGCCTGTCCCATATCCCTCAGGACTGTGAACTCCACCAGCACATTATCACTGCAGCCCAGGCTGCCTCCAACCTTGACATCTCCGACGAGCTCACTCGCATTGGTGACCATCAGGTCCAGTATTGCATCCCCTCTGGCAGGGCTGTCTATTGCCTGGCTTAAGAAGCTATCCTCCACACTTTCCAGGAGTCTCCTGGATTGCCTACAGCTCACTGTGCTACTTTCCCAGCAGATGCCGGGGTGGTTGAAGCCCCCCAGCAGCACAAGAGCCTGTGAGCACAATGCCTCCTGCAGCTGGAGTAAGAAGGCTTCGTCAACAGGCTCCCTTTGGTGGGGTGGCCTGTAGCAGACACCAGCCACAAGGTTCCCTTTGTTGCCTCAATCTCTGATTCTTACCCATAAACTTTCAACCTGCTTGTGGCTGCTGTTCAGAGACAGTTCTTCACACTCTATCCATTTCTTGATGTAGGGAGCAACGCCTCCACCTGTCCCTTCTGAACAGCCTGTAGCCATCAATAGCCGGACTCCAGTCATGGGATTTGCCCCACCAAGTTTCAGTAATGGCAACCAGGTTGTAGCTTTCTAGCAGCATGGTGGCTTCCAGCTCCTCCTGTTGGTTGCCCGTGCTGCATGCGTTGGTGTAGAGGCACTTCAACTGTCGGCCATGTCACCTTCTTACAGGAACAACCCTTAATTCCTTTGAGGTATTTTCACTGGTGTTTCCCTCTTGGCTTCTATTACCTCAGGAGCTCCAGGCTCATCTCCATAAGACTTCAAGTGTGCTGCAGTGTAGCCAGCATGTTTCAAAGCAACAAGCTGTGGGTCCTCACCAGCACCCAGCCTGCTGGGCTGAGGAGAGGCCTGGGGAAGGTCTCAGAATACATTTCCAAAGGGCACATGACACAAAGTGCTATGAGCTAAACACTGAAAACTTGTTTCCACTCTCACTCAAAACCAATGTAAACCAAGAGGAGCCATTCAGTGAAGCAACACCAAGATAAAACTGACACAAGCATCTGAAGGAGCATAGCCCTGGGAAAGGAGTTTCCCTCTCCCCTGGGCTGGCTTACAATCAATGAATGTCATTATGTTCTGGCTGCTGACTTGTGACTTCAGTGACTCTTATCTCATGAAGTTTCATGAACAAAATTTACCCGCTGTATACTAAAGCCTTCCTGGGGCACAGTATCACTTATTTAGATGCTAAGCCAATCTTAGCCAGTCTGCCAATACCAGTAGCTCCCTATTGGCATCCAAGCTGACCTTTCCTGTGTTCTAGCACAATGGGTCATTTCATACCTTGATACAACAGCATTGCCTGCTTAATTTTGTCTGCTTGCTGTTTTATTTTCAGGTCTGGAGACTGATTCCTTGTTATAAAACTAAGAAAATATCATTAAAAATTCTTTGTCACTGACAAACAGAGCAGTAGCTGCACTGTAATAAGCCAGATGGAAGTTCAGTCCATGCTTCCCAGTAAAATTCTCAGTGAAATAGAGCAAGAAATACTGCTTCCTCCTCACAGAGCTGCAGAGCACAGATTCTTTCAAAATCTGAAGACTCATCAGGAAAAAATAAAATCTGAAGCCTACATAGCAATAGGCTACACAGCCTGTTCATGCTGTACAAAAGTGATTCTTTTGGGGGGACAGACAGCCCACATACAGAATAGCCATGGACTTGTTTTTCCTGGTGCTCTGGTAATTCCTGCAGGACTGGAAGAGAATGGGAGGAAAATCAGAAAATATTTATACTAGCTTCCTGCTAAATACAAAACTGAAACACCTGGCATTATTTTGATTTTAACTTGCCTGTGTAACATACTGATACCTTGAGATCAACTGAGCAAGGCTGGCACAGCTTTCCAAACAGAATATCCCCACAGGAGGTATTCTTGCATGTTTTGGATTGTGTTACACACAAAATATAATGATGCAATCTGCCTTTTGATTTCAAACATTCAGCTTGGTTTGCATTTGCACAGTACCATCCGCCTGCAGCAAATAGTTTGAGGCAGTTGCAAGAGAACATTATATTCAGGATAAGAGCCTAACAGATGAAGTTTGAGAAGGTGTCAAAGTGCTCGTTATCAAGTCCCCTTGGGTTTTGGTGGGGTTCCCCCCCGCCATGTTAGAAAGGAGATAAAAATAAACACATGATGAATCTTTCCAGTGCAGTGGCCATTGCCAAGTTTGAAGAGAAGGATGATGAGGCTGGTGCACTAACGCAGCTCTGTGCTGCAGAAAACTCTCACTGATGTCTGTGGAAGCAGAGTTTAGACAACACAAAGTACAAACCCACACTAAATGCCCACCCATACATGAACACTGGACAAGCTCCCTTGCTCCTCTCATCTTCACAGTCCAAATCTGTGCTCTGAACTTTACTGAAAGCGGACCCTACCCCTTAATTCCACATAGCCATTCTGTGACAGACTGACTCCTGATCTCTTATTACCATATTCCTTTAAAAAATGAAAAGGATACACAAGAGACACAGCTGAAGTAAAGCCTTATGTCAAGGAAGATCATTCCTGTGTTGTGAAATGTAAGGTTTTGTGGAACTCTCAGTTTAACTCAGTCTAACATTACAATATCCCTATCATTATGACTTTTATCAAGCCACACAAAATCAAAGTAGTCAAAAAATAATCCATGAAGATCAAGAAATCAACAAGAAAACTCTGACAAAAAATTACCAAGCATACTTTAAATAAAATATGACTTCTGTGAAACAAGCACTAATGTTGGACCAAACTCTAATCCCTTATACCAGATGAAATCAAGTTAGGCTCATTACAATAGGACATTAGCAAGAACAAAATTTACTTTCTATGCTTCTTTATTCAAAAGATACAAACTTTGAAAAAAAGAAATTTAGTAAGCAACTAAACTGATTACTTAAGCCCTCAACCTGTGAACAGTCTACACGTACACTTAGATTTACTCACTTAAATAACCCAATTCCTAGTAGTAGGTGTGTATGCTTCAGGATATACCTTGAATAATATGATATTTTGGTTATAGTATTACAAACCAAAACCCAAGTAATCTACATGACTGTACAATGCAGCTGTATCTACTGGTTGAGAATCACTGTAAATGATGGAAACAGAAGTCCAGCTCTCCAGTAATATCACAAATTCACTCAAAGAATCATCCCTAGAGAGAGCTAAAATTGTTGTTTTCTGCTCAGAAACATAGGACAAATAGGGAAAGGGACAGATCCTGGGCTAATATTAACTACATTCAGTCACCCAAGAACTACACTTCTCTATTAACAGTCTGCTAGAAATATAATCATCAGGTCACCCAGTAATGGAAAGCACAGATCAGTTCTTCAAATATTAACTAAAATATTTCCTTACAACTGGGGGAGGAGGGGGGGAGGTTCAGGGAACAGGGTGAAAGGAAGAGAAAAGAGGGGAGAGAGCCCGTATGTGTGTGTAAGGAACATGGGCTCAGTATACAGCAGCACTGAATATTTTATCTTCCAACCAAGTTGCTACAAAAGTGTCCCGATTAACATTCCATTGCAAAAGATGCACCTCTATACTAAAGGCCTTAACAATCTACATTTAAATGGAATAAAAAAAAAGTGTTATACAAAAGCACCCTCTAAGCATTCTCTTTTAAAAAGCAGGTTAAAGGTTTGATTTATATAGACTTTAAAGAGGTTATACATTGCCTTTGTCACATCACAGTTTAACTGTGTAGTTTCACCTCAGCTTCACAGTGGATGAAGACAATACCATTTCTGAAGTTCAAACCCAGTTTTTTTAATTTATTATTTTTTTTATCTGTTAAATATCATCTTTGATACCTATAAATGCTAACATCTAGCCTTTGAGGTGTTCCTTTTTTTTTTTTTTACCTATTTCCCTGACAAACTAACATACGCTACAGGTTTTAATTTTATTTTACAGTAAACAGTACATGAAAGTGCTTGCCAGAATATTTATGAGATTCATCTGTTACCCTTTTGTTACATGACCTGTTGCAAGAAGAAAAAAATATACTCACAGATATGCAAAAGAGTATGGCTGGTGCCCCGTGACTACAACGTGGACTAGTTGACCTTTACTGGACCCTACACTACAAACAAAAAAATCTTTGGCTCTACTACATTTCAGAGTGCTACATTTTTGCACAAGGCATGTTGTTTGAATTAACTAAGCTCTCTGCTGTGCATCACCTATAGACTAATAATTCTCACTCAGGGCAAAATCCAGCTAAGCTAAACGCAAGCATTGAAGACAAAATTCAACACTTCCTAATCTGTTGTTCCACAGAAAAGCAAAGCACAGCACAGAAGGGGCTCGCACAGCAGCCAGCCTCCATGGGATGCCAAAGCATTCAAACTGGGGGCCCATCATCTCATCTAACCCCCAGTGTTTACACAAGGAACTGGTGAGAGATACTAAGCAAAGACATCAAGCCACAGGAAAGCAGCCAACACTTAATAAATGCAAACCACATCACAACCTAAATAGTTTAGCCTAAATGTTGACTGACTCCTAATTATTTATAATCAGCAGTCATTAAGAGTCAAGCCCACTGATTTCTTCGGTGGGTTAGCATCCTTTCTGTGGGCCAATTGCTCCCGTTCTCACAGGAACTCAGCCAAAGCCCATTAGGAAGGTACTGACCTCAATACACTGTGGACCAGGCCCTAAACTCCACAGGTCTCCTGCTTCCAAGGAGGTTATGCTCAACCCGGCTTTATAGGCAGAGGGAGAAGACACGGGCAGCCTCACACTACAGCCTCTTTCCCAGAAGACTTTTAAGCTTCCCACAAAGCGCAGTCAGAGGTTAAATACTGTGTAACCACCAGCTCACCTCCCACAGACTTGCAAAGCAGCGGCTACATTCTGTAGAAAATAGAGGAAGGAGGAGTAATGCATTTGTGCACAAACACAAACACGTGACAGGTGTGCCCAGCACCAATTTGCACCTGCAGATTGCCTGCTCCCGCCCTCGACAGAGACCCTGTCTGCATAAATACTGCACAGGTGGGCCCCCCAGGAACGTAATGGTGATCTGATACAAGGAAAAAAAAATAACAAACATTTTTAAAGCATTCTTCAGTATTCAGAGAAAACTGTATCACAACCATCTTGCACATCCTGTCTCGTGTCAGACCTTTGTTATCTCCTGTGAAGCCCACTGCTTTTCTGCTGGGAGGGAGTCCTACCCAGGCCAAATGTAGTCTACATATCAAGGCCACTAATTAAAACAGCTCCAGAAGTTATCAACCAAACTCTCCCCCATCATCCTCCACCAACAAAATAAAACTTATAACCAAAAGTTCAGTGCTACCAAATGGAATATACCTTCCTTGATGCTGTTGAAGATCCTAAAGAAGAAACACTTAACAAGCTGTTCGTGAAACACTGGAGAGCCGCTGCGCAACTTTTTGTAAATAGATGATCTGGAAAGTTGTGTAGAGTTGCTGAAAAACACCTTTTGCGTTTCCAGCTACTTACCACAAGCTGATAATCCCAGCACTTCTAGAACTCATGGAATCTGCTCCATGGGATGTTTGATGACATAGCAAATAACTCTTTCATTGATGCAGCAGTAGCAGCTCTCAGACACAACTCTGGCATTTACTCCCTGAGAAGTAAATATTGACTTAACAGCAACTCCCAGAGCATATGCAAAAGCCATATGAACGATCACTTCCACCAGTGAAGACTCACACATTCAGAATGACACCTGCCACCTTATTCTAGCTCATTCAACCCTGTAAATCATGAGAAAGAAATCTCCTTACATCTGTGATGAAAAGAACCCAAGAGATTCTCCTCTAATTCCATCCAACCTATAACTCTGTTCTTAAATGAGCATTTTATATACAACATCTGAGTCCCACCAAGAGACATACAGAAATGATTCCAGGTTAGCAGCCTGTGTAAGTAACAACCATCAGCATCCAAAGACAATTTTAGATTATGTAGATCTTGGATTTTTAGGTCAGGTCCTTATCTTCAAGCAATCACTGTTTCAAGTTAATTTTACAGTAAAAGGCTGAATCAGTGACAGTTTGGAAAGTACAAGACAGTGAAATTTCTTCCACCTAGCTTAGCGGGTTTCAGGCAACGAACAAAAGGGACTTCTCAAGGAAGAGGAATGGACCCTAACAGTTAGGGAGACAGCAAGGAATCAAGATAATGTAAGCAATTGCTGTACAACCCCACGAGGTGACCTGTGTCACCTCAGCTCCGTGACCACTGTCACTATCCAACCCACTCCCCAGCCTCCTCTTCACACTGCCCTCAACAGATCTGCTCCACTGTAGGTCTCGCTTAGTCTGTCAGCGGAGCATCTCTCTTTGCTCTGCATGGGAGATCCTTCGCGCTAAGTGTCGCTATGGATCATAAATACCCTAACAGATTATTTTTTACTCTGAAATGTACCGTAAGATGTATTGTCCTTGTCACTCCAAGCCTCACAGGAGTCCTCAGAGCATTCCAGCCCTCAACAAGCACTATAAAATGCAAGTAACTATCATCAGTACCCAGTTGCAGTACCCAGGGCTTATTGCCAAGCTGATGGCAATTCTTGACATAAAATTAGGCGAAATTAGGTAACAAACCTTGATTGATACCTACTGGTACAGACATTTGAGACCATGACTACATGGTTCTGCATTAAGTAACTGAAGCAGAAGGATTCAGTGGTAAATTGGAGCATGTGTAAGTGCACCCAACGTGTGCTCGTTTGCAGGCTCAAGTGAGGAATTTGCATGTGTGTTCATAAGAGAAAGGGTCTGCCTCTACAACGAGATGTTTCCCAGTGCCTTGGCCACGACAAAGACAAGAAGGTCCAGTCTGCAGTGCTTACAGATTCACATCCATCTCATCAGCCCCAACGGTGAATTTACAGTATGGGTCTCAAAAGTGTGAAACTCTCAGGCATTTCCTTCTGACATGAACAGCTATCTGACAGAGGTAAGGACAAGACCTCAAATTCCATCTTAACTGTAGCACAGCCAAAACCTGGACATACATCTGCAGAGATAAAATACCAGTATATAAACAAGCTGTGATGGCTTGTTTCTTGAAACCCAACAAGAAGGCAGTCCAATAAGGGAGTCACTTACACATCCTTAATTATGCTGGCTCTACAACAAGGGTGACTGTCATTTAGGCAATTCCAAAACCATGGCAATTGCAAAATCACTTATAACTCAACCATAACTGCTTATTGTGAGTAATGTACATTGCATGTTATTTTCAGACGACAGCAAAACAGAGAGGGGTAGCACCCTGATTTGGCAAAGGTCCCTAATGACTGTCTTTCGCTAACCCCAGAGGAGAGAGACAGACAGACAGACAGCCATCATCACCACCACCACCACTCGTCTACTTCTCGCATCCCAGGGCTAAAGGGAACACAGGGATACTCATCCTGATACAACATGTTACAAAATAGTATCCCCCAGAGGATACAGGCAAGCTTATATAAGCAGCAGTGAAACTGGGCAACTTTCCAGCGAATTCATCCAACTGCCTGCAGCCTCCCATTTCAAGGTAGCTGAAATGCTGAGCGTTGAATAGTCATTTGATCCACGTCCCATGCATTTTAATAAAGAATGGGAAAGAACGGGCATACCTATTAGTGTCTGCTAATTTTTATTTCCTAAAACACCAAAATGTAAAACATCCTCCTCCTTTCCCCTGCCTTCATGGTCCATTTTAGTTTTAAGTCACTCACTGGCATCTCCAGTACTGAAACAAAAAGAAATACATGTTTATGAATAGAAGCCTTCTGAGTGTCTATAAAAAAACAAAAAATGTTGTACCAGATACTGCTTTTTTTAAAAAAAAGATAAAACAAACAAACAAACAAAAAGTCTAATGAAAGCACTCTAAACTCTAAGCAGAATCTTCTTTTTCCCTTTCCATCTCCTTCCATCTCTCCCTTTCAATTCCATTCCTTGAAATAAACTGGGATCACTGGGATTATGTGGTCCAACTTCACACTTTTTGCTGACCTCTTAAGAGAAAGTTTAGACTGGATGGCCCTAGCCAGGGGAAGGGAACAGATAAAGGAGCAATGTTACCATGTTGTTTGCAACATCTGCACATTTTTATGTCTCACTTTTCAGGTTGGAAACTGATTCTGTCTGACCTCCAGAACGAGTGAAAGAGAAGTCTACAACCTGAAGGGACAGAAAGCCGGGAAACAGATTTTCAGTAAGATCATTTCATACCTCTTCATGGCTCGTGTTTACTTTAGTTAACATCCACCTAACTTCAAGCACTCTTTACATTTTGAAGAAGAATTAACTGTTGCTAAGTTCTGAACGCTCTCCCTTTCAATTACAGCTTGATAGCCTGAGACATACACACTGCTGCCCTCTGCAACTCCTCCAGCAGAAACAAGGAAAAGCAATTTCACTGCTCCCTTTATTGCTAAAACAAAATATAAGCCAAACAAAATAAAGGGTTTTCCTTAGATTCCTCTAAATTTCTCATTGTTTAGGTACGTCTGACATTAAAATAAGTTTAATCCTGCAAGACGGGGGTTCTTACTACCAGACCACCAAGGATTTGGTTTCCACAGCAGCCAAGATTCTTGGAAATCCAGAAGCACCTGTACAAGGCAATACCACATACAGCCAGACCACGCCTGAGACCTGCAGATACGGGGGATGCCCGTCACATCCCTGCTGAGCACATGCTGAAGGCACAGAGGCCTGGCCGGTAAGTCTGACTTATCGGGGACTGAAAAAAAAGCCAGCAGTCAACACTGTGCCCAGGTCCTGCTCTGAGGTTCCGCCTTCCCTTCCCGAAGAGCCTACACAGCTCGGAGGGTAAGCGCTGTAAATCCAACACAGAACGCCTGGCCCAGTGCAAACACAAAAGCAGCAGCCTAAATTATAGTAGACACTCAACTGACAAACTCCTGTTGCTCTCCCTTTGTGTGTAACATTTATGTCACCTACAGACAAGCTCCTACGCCTCTGCAGTTCAAGTACTGGTCCCATGAACCACAATGACTTCCATCTCACAATGCCAAAATACTGATTTTTTACGGGTTCTCAGTCCGGCCATGACAACCAAAAAATTCACCTGAAATCTGTTTAAATGAGAGCACCATAGAGGAGCACAGAACTCATTCTTTCTTTCCTTCAGTCCCTTCTTCCTTTTCTTCCTTCCTTTTCCTTTAGGTCCTGCCTTTCTTCCTTTCACTTTTTCTCTCTCTCTCCCTCTCTCGTAAATACCTGGTGGAATTTTTGATACCTTTTCTCAAAGTTCTTATTCACTTATAGATATAATTATTACTTTTTTTAAGAGTAGGCTTATTTTTAACATCTGTTTTGAGCCTTGAAGATAAATGTAGTAATAAATCACAGTCCCTTGAAATATTTTTATTACTTGAGATATTTTGGTATCCTTCATACTGAGATTATTTCTCAGAGGAAAAAAAAAAAAAATATGTGGTGCCAAAGGAAATATATGCAAGGCTTTAATTATGATTTAAGTTAGATGGCTGAAGAAGGTGGTCTTTGGGAATTTAAGTAGCAAAACCAACCTACCTCCCCCTATCCTCTGAACAATTAAAAGAAAGTGTTCAAAGCTGAGAACAGGACTTTCAAATTGTTCCCTCTCTTATATATACTACATTAACTTCTATCATGTCAGCAAACAAAATGGTGGTTTGGAACAGGTATTTTAAGCTCGGGAAGAAGATGCTGATGCACATCAAATTGAAAATATTAAATAAAAACTACCATAAATATTTCCCTTGACCAATACTTAGAAAACATGGCACTGGCTTAGATCAGAATGAATGTTGGAAATAAATTTGGGAGAAATCCCTTGAGGGAGTCCAGATCCATGCTTTTTTGGCAGAGGCACTGTGATCCTGTACCCATCCTGGTGTTTGAAAGATGCAAATGTTCATTCACTCTAACTCTTCAGTCAAAAGTCTCTGAAGGTAAGAAATAATTCATCATACACACATTCAGAAAAGGAGGTTTAAAATAATGTTTAGGTAACAGAGGTATGATCCTTTATGAAGACACCGAAAATGCCTATGAAAAATAGAAGTGGTTTATAGCAGTTTGTGACTGAATATTTAAATATCAATTAAAATAAAAGGATTTCCATGCTGCTGCCATGGAAGTCATGGCAGTTGTGCCACTGGCTTTGTGATAGAAGCAAAGTTTGTACCTTACCAAACCTCTGAAACCTGGAGTAGATCAAACTACAAGGAGTCACTCTAATTATTATAACTGCATGGGAACCAAGACATTTTTTTTTTTCTTTTTTTTTCTGATCATACAGAAGAACCTTTAAATAGGGCATTTGAAAAAGCAAGCACATTTCCAGGATTAGGTCCTGCGACAGCTTCATGAGACGTTATCTCAAGTTCCAGAGATGAAGGCTATAATTCAGTGATCAAGGGTGTCAGGAGCCCAGACTGAAGGGAACCAACTAAAAGACAATAGTTTGAGTAAGGAGACTGGAAAGCAACACATAAGATTCAGTATTTAAAGCCTGGACTAGTTAAAGTTGCTAAAATCCCTTCAGTATTTCAGTGAGTTGTAGACTGGGGCCTTAAATACATCTGTCTTACCACTAAAGAGCAATATGAAATCATGACTACGAGCCCACCTTATCGCGCACCTTTTAGGGGGTTAATTTTGTCTCAGCCCCGTCTCACTGTGGATCCTACAAGTTTTGAGCCCTAAGCCCAGGACAGGGTGGCTGTCCCCCGACCTGCAGGGAGCAGGCAGCTCTGGCTCCGCAGGGCAGCCCCTCCAACACCCGGGGGAAAGGGGGGCACACGCTCACTGCAGGGGGACGCTGCCCGTCAGGCGCCGAAGCAGCAGGCTGGACTACAGGCATGCGAAGCGAAACGGTTGAGGTGGGGAAGCCAAGCCTCCCCTCTCCCGACCGGCAGCCACCATCCCCGCCCAGGTCTCCTCCTGGCTGCGAGAAGCCACGGCTTCCCAGGCACTTTCAATGGGAAAACCCGTTGGAGCTGAGGGGAAGGTGCCGGGCGGTGCAGCCACCTCCCGCGCCCGCTCTGCACAGCTGCACCTTGCGGTCAGCACTGACATCAGCCCGGGGTTAGGGCTTCGTCATCACGGCTGCCGAGTACGCTGGGGAGCCTTGAACAACTCGCGGGGTCCAGCCTCCGCCTTCCTTCTCTCCAGGAGAAATACAAATTCGAAAATAAAAGCAGGAAGACAGTTTACAACGAGAATTTTATCTGAGTTAAAGTTGGAGCGGGCTGTAAACTCCCACAGGACATCTAGGTTTACACACTTCGGATGAAACCGTAAATTGAATATTAAAAACACATTTTTATCAAATCATATTTCTCCCAGAGAAGGCTGAGGACTGCCTGTTTATTTTTTTTAATCTGATTCACTATGTTTACAAGTGGTAGGAAAACTGGTTATATCAGCCGCTCCATCTTTTTAGTTCTATTTGAATGACTTGGTTTTGTTTTTCTAACACCGCTAAGAAAACTATAATGCAAAAAAGAAAAAAAAAAATCTATAATCTGAGAAAAGGCACTCTGAAATCCATCAACCAAGTTGTATCCATAATTGCTTCCCTGGCTTATCAAAAAAGGGCTCATTTGCATTATCTGTTATCTTTAGATACCCATCCTGGTCTATAAACAGAGTTATCAATCCCGTTCAGAGGCCAGTCCACAAATTGAAGTTTTCTATAGAGGGAATTAGCTATAAACAAGCCCAAGGCAATTTTCTTTGACAGCCAATGGTAAACCATAGGAAGTAACTTTAATAGTGATTTACAGTTCTTCTCTGGTTTCCATCCAACTTTTCCTTCTTGTGCTTCTGTTCCATCCAAAAAGGAATTTTTCAGATGTTCTAATTTCCCATTCAAGATGCAATCAATCCCAACTCTAGGTGTGTCTAATCCAATTTTTACGGTATGTTCATGGGCCAGCACCAGAGAAAAAGAACTCTCTTTTTATTTTCTTTCAATTGCCTCTGCTGCAATCACAAGACTTGTCATCTCCTGGTGTGAAATGCACAACAGTAGAAGAGAGAGCGAAGGAGATTTGAGAGAGAGAGGGAGAGAAATGAGCCAATCTACCAAAAAAGAAAGGGGAAAAGAGATACATGAAAATAACATTAACATTTTTGAATTATCCTACATACTGAAAGCTTCCATTTACCAGAATAATTAATTAACTCAAGATTTTTAAAGCCTGTGCAGACTTTTTAAGTTCCTCATTTAAATCACAATATGCTGTTAGAAGTGGGATATTTAGGAGTGTACTCCAGCTTCACACCACCCATATTCCTCATCTACACCACGGTGAAGTCAGATTCAAGTCCTGTATCATTTTCTCACACACATCACCTTTACGTACACGAGTAAACGCCGTTGCCCAAGCTCCTACACCACCGAGAGTCAGAGGACTGCTCCTCCTTTACAAACGAAAGATCTTTTCTCTTAACAGCTTAACACACGTTCTGGCTAACTCGAACTTCCAAGAGATGTACATTTAAAATATTTATTTTTCAATCTCTAATTAAAAAACATCTCAAAGCCACTGACACACACGGTGGATCTTAACATGCATCACAGGCACAGCAAAGAAATAACAAGCAGGGGCATGGTTCCTCTCTGGCTGAACTACAGGAAATGAAGGTAAAGCAGCCGAAAAAACACTGACGACAGAGACCTACGTGGATTCATATCTGTGAGAGCAGCTGCAGAAGAACAGAGGAGAATTACATCCAAGAGTTTAGCAATTAATAAATATCCACTGCATCAACACAGACCAATAAAATTGTTTCCTTTTACACTGAAGAAGAATACATTTATAACTCAGACCATGAAGCCTGTACACTCTCCTATTCCTTTTCTCTATATACCCATATACAAGGGGGGTCATACATATATATATATATATGTATATATATCATATATATATATGTGTGTGTGTGTGTGTATATATATATATATGTATGTGGGTTATTTTTCCCCTGATTGAAAGCTACCCTAATGGGTAGGCACTAATGGATTTGAAGTGATAAGGCAGACATGCAAAATGCTCCAGAACTTCTGTTCCTAATCAATCACCAGAGATCAGTGACATCATTCAAGCCTTTGATCAGAGCTCCCCTTTCAAGCTTAAAAAGGGGGATAGATTGACCCACACCAGTGGAGGGACTGAAGAAACACCTAGGATACAATTCACAGTGAAATATGAGAAGTCACCGGCATCCCTCTTCAGAAAAACTACCCCTTCCCACCTTCCTCAAGGAATACAGCACGCATTCCAGAGCAACCAAGCACAAACAAGGGATTTATCTCTTTCCCCATTAGAAAACAGCCAGGGAAACAACACATCACCAAAACCTTTTAGGTTTTATTTTCAAAGCCTGTGCACACATTTTATCCCAAGCAGGCAGTTTATTACATTCAAGTCCATTAGTACAAAAATATTTTTTATAAAAGGAACTTAATTTTCCGAAATGCCGGAGCAGCTTTCACAACTAAAGGCTGATGCCTGTTTTTGAAAAAGAAATATTTTTCAGGAGAACCAGCACCACAGCAAGCATTCGCTACACTTAGCGCTGGCCTTTGTCCACGTCAGGGCATTCAGAGAGTTCGGATCACTAATCCCACTTCAGCTAAAATTGAGCTCCATTGTTTCTCAGTTCATCTGAGTTTCCATGGCACTTACTAGGACTTAAGTGTTATTTACTTAGTGTGGTTTGTTAAAAACAAAAACCAATAACTAAGTCTTAACATGAGCACTGGGTTTGCTTTTTTTCCCCCCCTTTTTACTTTCAATAAGCCAAAGATGCAGTCAGCATTTTACAATCTCGGAGACTTCTTCTGTCTAAAAATCTTCAAGAAAAGCAAAGTTGAAAATAGACCTGAAAGCGTTCACTTCATTGTTTTGGCTTGGTTTTCCCCCATCTGTATTTTTAAAAAATCCAATTGAGCTTCCTGAACAGCAGCAAAAATGTAGTTTATTATCTCCCTCATCAGGTGATCAATGATTTCATTAATAAGACAGATAACAAAACTGTCATATCATCGACACAGTTATGAAAGATGATCCTGGCTTCTTGCTCCATTTTCCAAGGTCTGGGATTCTCTGTGGCAGCTCTGAGTCCATTCAATATTTTCCACAGACAGAGAAAAGTGAAAATCCATTTTGAAACCAATTTCAATTAGGATCCAGAAGCTGTTATCACAGGTGTCGCAGAATGGGCCCGTAAGTGGAAATGTCGCCTATCCATTCTGAAATGAAACCTTATCAGGGGCTACGAAGATGGCTGAGGACAGCCTATCTGTAAATTACTTTTCGTCCTGTGTTAACTCAACCCTAGTTCTGTCATATGGAATTCTTTCCAGCCCCTCGTAATAATCTAATGACTAACTAGGCGCTGCACCAAAACCACTTTTATTCTGCTCGGGTTTCCCCCACTGAACGGGGCTGCAAATGCAAATAACCGGAGATGGCCAGGCGAGCCAGCGTATTTAGTAATATCATTTAAAGCTCTCATAGTTTATTACGGGGAAGTAACGGGCTTGCATTCTGAAGCCTGTCTCCACCCATTGCATTCCTGGTGATTTTTCAATTGCAAACTCCAAGGCCCAGTTATTTCATTAATTCAGCACCCAAGTAGTGAGGCTTTTCTCTCACATCTTTCAGTCTCCTTTTAGCAAATTATCCCATGACGGAGGATTTATTCAGTCAAAGACCTCGGACTTTGAGAGGCAACAAAAGAATCAAGAGACTTTCTGGTCCACCTGCCTGGCGAATGATGAGGCAGGGTAAAGCCTCCCCTAGAGAAACCAATCAAACCATTGTGTGGCACAGTCAGACCTTTTCAACTGTCAAGCCAGGAGAGCAGGAAAAGAGATGAAAGAACTCAGGATGAAGCTACCATTTACAGAACCATGTGGGAATGGTCTCCGAAGATTTAATAATTGGGATGGAACTCAACTTTCTGAAAACCAAAAGAAAGCGGGGGGGTGGGGGTGGGGAGGTGGGGGGAGCAGGGAAGGAAGAGAAAAGAGAGAGACGAGAAAGGAGAGAAAGAAGGAATGAAAAGAGGGAGACCAGAAGGAGGGGAAAACACTACCGGTCAGGCCCAGAAGAAACTTTTCTACAAAATCCTCTGTTGTTATGTATGAACCCCTACGCTGGAAAAGAAAAGCAAGCACATGACAGGGACAGAGAGCAAGCAAGAGAGAGTACACAGTTTGAAATACTAACTTAAGTTTCAGCAATTTATCATCTCATTGTAGGAAAAACTCCTTCAGTACAAATCCGTTCTATTAAGCAGAACAAAAAAAAAACAACAAAAAAACTTAGTCTGGGGTATCTGGGGGCATTTTCAAGCTACTGCATGGGTGGGACTCAAGTTTTCACATTTCCACTTGGCTGCATGTGGAACATGCAGGAAAAGTCGTACCAAATGAACGGAGACCGGCTATTTTCAGCAGTTGGCATGTGCAAAGGATGTGCACCCACAGCTCCTGTGTAGCAAGACTCCAGCTGATTGCAGGCACAAGATTAGGAACTGCTTTTTGATAATCTGACCCATAAAGCCTTACAAGCCAAATATTAAAATCATCTGAACAAAACCCAGTATTTCCTGTGTACTTCTCTTTTCCAAAGTGCCTCTGAGCACTTGAAATATACATTCATCAGTAGGTCCAGATCACATTTACAAGTAAATCAACATTTTACTGAATTGCCAGCCTTACAAACAAAAATAGAATCCGCAAATTAAATTGTGACCCCTTGCAGTACACATCAAAGGCAAAGACTTCTAACAGGAAATAAGATAATAACACAGCAATAAAATCCGTCTCATTCCCTCTTAGTTGGGATGGCAGAAGAATGCATCTCCCTCCCCTCCCACCTTCACCCCAAAATAATGAGATATGGCTTGGAAAGAATACCAAGAATGTAGTTTTAATACACTCTCTTCTTTCCATAATCCCATACCATACCTTAAGCACACTTCTCCCACTTACTGGCACCCATATTCAGTAACAATGCCTATGTAAGCAGAAGCTGGGGTTTTATATCTTCCGGAAAAGAAAAAGAGGAAAAAAAAAAAAAGGGGG